>QFES01000706.1:0-14597 GCA_003316375.1 Tylopilus plumbeoviolaceoides
GCCATCACTCGGCTTGTACACTCCTCTACGCGTCACCTGTTGTACAGCGCATCTCTCGACTCGAGCATCCGAGTATGGGCGCTGCCATCGCTCGCTCACACGACCTATGCGCCGTACGATGAGTCATCCTCACGAGGCGAGCTCATTGGCCACACGGATGCTGTATGGGATCTTGCACTGGTCAGGGATGAAAGTACACTCGTCAGCTGTGGCGCAGAGGGCACCGTCAAGGTATGGGATGTGAGCGGGCCTGGTGCCGGCTCACTCCGGTTATCATGGGGCTACGCTGGATTGGAGCGAGAAGGCGTGGACGATGAAGACGAAAAAGAAGGCCCTGGTGCCACCGCCGTCGAAGCGATCAAGACGGACCTGAAAAGGGTGGCCGTGGCATATCAAAACGCAGTCGTCAAGATATTTGACGTTGAGACTGGCAAAGAAGTGTCGCGATTGGCTACGGATGCAACTTATGGTACGTGATTTTAATCTGCCCTGTTATCTGTCTGCTGAGCAGTCGTTTTGTCCAGACGGGACGCCTGCGACCCAGGTGAACCGGCTTGTATCACATCCTACGATGGCCTTCATCGTCACCGCTCACGAGGACAAGTTTATTCGGATCTTTGACATCGCCACTGGTACGATGCCATTTCACCAGAACGATATCATACTTACCTCTCTGTGCTACAGGACAATGCACACACACGATGCCTGCACATTTGGATGGTGTCACCTCACTTTCGATCGACGCCGCCGGCTTCTCATTGGTCTCTGGTTCTCACGACTGCTCGATACGCTTCTGGGATCTGCTCGGTTCGCGGACGTGTACACAGGAAATAACGACGCACCGAGAAAAGGCGAGAGAGGGCGTGTTGGACGTCGAGTTCCACCCCTCGCTGCCGTTCATGGCGACCTCTGGTGCAGACGGCGTCGTCAAACTCTACGCCTCTTCATAGTTGATTTCATCTTCCACACCAACGAACTATCGCGCACGTCTTTATTACGATTACCCTCTTTTTTTTTTTCTGCTGCAACGCTCGAGCGGGTATGCTGACCTCTTTGACTCGCTTTTTTTGATGCACGTGTACCCCCTCTTTCTTTTCCATTCGACGTAGATCTCCTCCGGTGTTCTTGTCGTACGTATTAATGATGCATCATAGGAAGGGAAAATTCTGATCATCTTCCATTCACAACATGCTTTCACGCGGTCCTTGACGTGTACACCCCCAGCGCGTGCGACAGATCATGTAGCGTGATATTTCATGCCGTCGACAGGCATGACAACGAGTCGAGATCTCGGCTACGATACAAGTACCGCCGATTGGTGCATAAATCAACTCCGTGACCATCACCTCAAGGAAGTTGGCGCTCAACAGAATTCTCACATGATAAGCCCTCCCCAAAGTGGGCGAGCAGCAATTAAAGTCATGACCTGAAGAACAGCGAAATATGACCGCGGATGAGTGAAGACGTCCGATATCGACCGCAGGGACACCTCGACTACAAGTACAACAGGGGAAAACGGAAAGAGAGAAATAGATAAGGCTACAGTGGGGGCTAGGTATACACGAGTCAAGAGTGGGGTATTAATCAGGTTCCCGCGGACAAGGCACGAGGCGGCGGACCGGCTCAGATGACTGTCGCCACATGCGTCAGGAAGAGCGCAAACAGCAAAAAAAAAAAAGAGAGAGAGAGAGACGCACCAATCTTCATGCCCTGGTCTGCGGTCAACAATTCCAAACCAAGGTTGTGCGGTGCAAGCATCTCTCGACACTGGTCCCCGATGACGTGGCTGATCGGGCGCTCCGTCGTAAAGTGCTCCTTGCAGTGCATGATGTACACCCTCAGACCCGTCAACACGCCGTACAGCGCCTCCGCCGGGAGCAGGTCCCGCTTGGGCTTCTTGCGTGGACGCCCCGTGGACGAGGACGACGCGAGCGCCTGACGGGCGAGCACGACCTCGGTCGCGAGCGAAATCATCTCCTGCGCGACGTGCTCCGGCGTGAGGTGCCCCCACAGCACCTCGTCCGATCGCCCAGTGGGGTACGAGCACTCGATGAACACGGCCGAGAGGTCGTGCGGGATCTTGGGCGCGGCCGCCCGCCAGACGGTCACGTTCCGCGGTTTGACGGCGACGCTGTCTGGCTCGACGTCCCCGAAAAAGATGAACTCGTGCTTGGTGGGGAGATATTTGATGAAGAAACATGAACTTTCGTAGGGCCCGAGGTCATTTTTGCCATGACTAATCGTCATGCTGCGTACCGCGATATCGGGAAAAATCGTCTTGTATTTTCCATCGGCGTGAAGACTGGTGCGGGATCACGACAAGAGAGTGGGTCAGTTTCCGACGTACCAGCGTCATGCCGTACCACGCCAAAAAAAGGATGGCGAAAGGCACACGGACTCACGCGTGATAAAACAATCGAAACGACGGATTCGTCTCGTCATACGTGGCTAATCTAGGCCACACACGATCTGAGAAGATAGTCTCGAGATCTTTGAGCGTCTGCGGGGAACCATATATTCGTTTGCTACAACCGCCGAGCGTGCCTGCCGCCATGACCAGGGAGTTGACGTGGTCCAAATGGGCGTGCGTGAGGAGGAAGCACCTGATGCATCGATCATCATCAGCGCTGCACGATACGACACGACACGACACGCGCTTACTTGACGCTGGCGTAGACGGTGAATGGCGTCCTCTTTTGGGAGGGATCCCCGTCCTTGCGGAACATGTCCGGGTTCCGCTTCATGATATGCTTGAGCGCACCATGCCCGGACCCTGTCGGATGCCGATCAGCGCACGCACACGTCCGGCGGATGTGGAGCGCACCTGCTTCGAGCGCGACAATGCCGTCATCCCAAGATTTGTTGTGTGGTTTGAGCAGATAGCTGTACTGGACGGGTGAGTGTGACACGCGGGTGGGGCCGGGGGACACACCCAGACAGGTTCGTCTCATCGAGACCGCCGCCAGAGCCGACGACGACGATATCGAACGCAGGCATGAGAAGAAGGGGAAGGAAACGCAAAGGAAGGTACTACGGTCTCGGGGATATTTAAATGTACAGCGCTCCGAGTGAGCTGTATAGTACAAAGTTTGCGTGAGCGTGTGTTCCAAGGCACCGTCCCGTCGGCTATTCACTTCGTGATTCGATAAAAAAACAAAACAAGTGTCTGTCTTCCAACTCCGAGTCGGTCCTTCCACAGCATCGCGTACCTTGTCCTGACTATCCCCTCCGTTGTTCTTCATGACGGTAAACAGAACAAGGCTCGTGCCAGTGACTCGGACCTCAAACGCGTGCCAACTCCTCACATCTGCAGATTCTCATATTCGGGAAAACCGATTTGGACCCACGCAGATTCCGTGTGAGAATCAGACCAAGTGGCCTATCAGATCAAAGGACAAGCATGCCAATCAACATCAGATATGCCGCGTGCATCGACACGCGAGCAATTGTCCGGACATCGATATATGGAGCAAAGTCCATGATTTCGGGAAAAAAGACCGATAAACCCATTCATGGCAAAAGGATTAAAACGAGATGAAGCTAAAAGAACGGGGGTCGTAGAAATGAGCGTGCATGTGTGAGTATGTATTCCAGAAAGATCACCAGTTCTTCAGAGGAGGGACCACGTGAACATAAAAACAAGACAAGGAAAAAAAAGAAAAAAAAAAGAGGGAGACATATTACAATGCGAGATGGCTCGTTTTCATTATTAGGGTGTATCGCGGCCAATCTCCTCATTGCGAACCCAACAATCTGTTGAGTGCCCTTGGTACGTCGTAATCGTGCGCTTCAAGCGCCGCAATCGCCTGGTTACGGCTAAATCCCATCCCTGCGAGTTGTTTCACCGGCTCAACGTCGTCCTCCACCGCTGGCGTCACCGTACCTGGTTCGTCGACCCGTGCGAGGTGTGGTGCGGACTGCGGCGATGGCACAGGTGGCACCGATTCCTGCTTCTTTTTCCTGCCAAACAAGCGAATCTGAAAAAACACGATCAATTGTCATATCCGGCAAGCACCACATGTTGGGTTGGATTGACGACTCACGCTGAGCTTGTGACGTGGGGGCTGAGGAGGCTTCTCACGCGCAGCATCCTTCGCTGATGAAGATGAGGTCGACGGCCGCTGTGACTTGGGAGACGCCACGCGAGGTGGTGGCGACGTTGCCCGCGGCTGGGGAGAATTAGATCGTATCGACGAGCTAACTTGGGAAGATGCGGGACCGCGTGGCGACGTCGGCGGTGACATCGTCGGGAACGGCTTTCCACCTTCATGGTGAGGAGGCGACTCCGAATTTGGGGCAGCGTTGGAAGCCCGCGATGAGAACGAGTCATCGAGCTTAAGGGCCTGAGACGTATCAATCCCGCCGAATGCCTCCTCAAACGAGATGGTGGCTAGACCTGATTGGTTCGATGCGGTCTTCTCAGGTTCAGAAGCACCCGGTGGAACGGACCAGGGTCCTGATGAGAATGCAGCATCAAACGTGGCCGGTGCTTGTGCGGGGGCTGCTTTCGGGGTAGCAGTAGAGTCGCCATTCACAGGCAGGGAAAGGGCATCTGGCGCACTATTTGGAGTCGTCGCCACATTTTGCTTGATCGTGGTACTGCCATTCGCAGGTGGAGCAGTCGCTGATGGAAGTCCGGTCGTTGTCCCTGAGGAAGCACTAAAATCAAAGTTGTCCTCAAACGCCGACTCGAATGCCGACTCGAACGACAAGTTCGAGGCCGTCTGTGGCGGGGCGATGGATGAACTTTTGCCAAACGCTTCGTCAAAACTGCTCATGCCGCTGCTGTCCTTGCTCGCTACGTTGGCGGGCGTGTTGATAAACGTAAACCCGGAATCTTGGCTATCTTCGGGCGTAGCGGCAGGCTTCGTCAGGGGTACACCGAACGCATCAAGTGCAGCCGAACCGTTTTGAGCTGATGAAACGTTATCCGTTTGTGGTGCGGCCTCCGGCACGGAAGGGGCTGTCTCTGCTGGTGCATCACCGGGAGCTCTAAAGATATCGTCAAAGGAGATAGGGGCGGGAGGTGGCGCAGGTTCATTCTTGCTTGGGGATACCTCAAGGGGATGACTCAGCTTGTCTTGCGAAGGACCCTTGTGTTCTTCTTCCTCATCGCTATCTGAGTCACTGTCCAATTCGTTGACGTCCAGCTTGTGAAGATCTATCGACAATTCCGTCTCGTCCCCTTTGCCGTGAACGGGCCCGGAAGGAATGTCGTCCAGGGCGGGGAAATAAGCGGCAGCAGTGTCCAGCGAGTGAATGTATGGCGTTGCCTCGCCAGCATGGCTCACAGGGGTGGTACTGTTGGGAGGTGTGGTGAACAGTTCGTCATCCGTGGGCGATGAGACAACTTCGCTAAACTCTCCGAGCAGTGCTTTGACTTTCGGTGTGCTCGTACCCACATTAGTGTCCGGTGTAACCTCGGACAATGGCTGTGCTTGGGAGTTAAAGGTATGCGTGATGCCAAATGGGTCGTCGACTGTTGCGACCCCCTCATGGGGAGGTGACAGGTCAAGGGGTGGTGGAATGCTAGAGGGAAGAGGTGCGGATGCAACCGAGAAGGACCTGAAGGGTGACTGGGACCGAGGTGTTGATGGTCCCGAGGACATGGCTAATCTCTCGAACGGATTATTACTCTTGCCACTGTTGGGGCTCAGGGGTCCGCCACCCGTGATGTCGGGAGTGACTGGTAATGGGTGGGCAGCGGCAAATGCCAGCGTATCAGCGGGTGACAAGACCTTCTCGGGTACGGCAAGTGGCTGTGGTGAGGCCAACAACGACTTCTCTGCCTCGCCCTCCGCGTCTTCTCGTTCCCTGATCGTATCGGCGAGATCCACTTGAGCGTCCTCGAGCGATTGGTCAGCCTTGGCCTTCTCGGACTCTTTTGTCGAGAGCTGCTTCCGGGCAATCGCAAGAAGGCCTTTTTGCTGTTTGGCATCCTTTTTGACTTTCTCCACCTCTTGCTTGGTCGTGGCGATCTGTACGGTCACCTCTGCCATGCGACGATTGAGGTCACGGACCTCCTCCTTGTCGCGTAGGAATGAACCCTCGATCTCCGCCTTCTCTACTCGAATCGCACTGAGGTCGCTCTCGCTCCGAATCAGCTCCTCCCTCACTTTCTGGATCTCTGCGTTCTGGTTAGCGTGTCGTTCCTTGAGGTTGTTCAACATGCTCGTCTCCGTCTCAAAGGAAGCCTTTGCGGATGCGAGTTGCGTCTGCAAAGCAGAGAACTGAGCAGCTTGGTTCGCGAGTGTGGTTTCCAAGGCTTCTCGCTCGGCCTTGGCATTCTGCAGTGACCTGTTCGTGGAATTGACGTGGTTCTGGAGATTCCCGATCTCCGCAGATTTGTCATGAAGTGCCGAAGGCGGATGCGTTTCATCATCGTCCCCGAGAAGATCCTTGTGGAACGCTAAAGTCGAACGCGGAAACACGGATTAGGAACTGGGGAACATAGGAGACGCAAGGACGTACAATTGCGAGGTGCTGAAGCAAATGGATCCTGAACGATTGTGGATTGGCGGAGTGATGCAGGTGGAGACAACGCTGGAGGCGTGATACCAGTTGTTTGAGGTTGGAAGACATTGTGCTGAGGCTGAGCATTCACGGACGATGCAGGAGGGGTGTCGTCCCACAAGAGGTCACGTATTGGTTCAGCTGGCTGAGGAGGCGCAGCAGTGAATGGTGAAGCAGTACCGTTCGATCGCATCGAGGGAGGCACGAGGGTTGATGGCAATGAAGCTGGAACATCCTTGCCGGATAGTTTGCCTTGGATTAGGTGCATCGCTACTGCAAATCCATCCCGAGTCAAACGTCCATCTTTGTTGATATCGGCGAGATCCCTTGCAGAGGGGATCAGGTAGTACCGAGAGTTGTAGAGGGGCGAACGCACCAGACTTGAGCGAGGACATCCTCTGGCAACTTGGACTGTAGCATAAAGGGAACTGCAATATCACCTTCAATATATCCTCGTTTGCTCGAATCCAAGGTATCGAAGAGACGGTCGGCGCGAGCCTTCTCAGCAGAAGTAACATCCCAATGTGCTGCGGCTGGAGGAACCACGCCAGGGAATGAGGGGACGGTAGGTGTTTGAACAGCGAGTGCAGGCCGTGGTGGCAGTCCTAGATTTGGTTGAACCCTATAGTTTACCTGAGCAGGCGGTTGCTTGAGGGCAGACGGCAGCGCTGATGTTAATGGGCTCGAGGGGTGCCCGCTGCTACCCGTTGCATGTGCCACGACCGCGGCTCCGCCTGCTTGTTCGTAGAGTCCTGGGGGAAGTGACGTGGGTATGAAGGATAGCTGGCCGGACATCGTTGCTTGAATCAAGTACATGGCGATCGTAAAGTCAACCAAGTCGAGTGCACCGCGATCTTGCGTGTCCGACAAGGACCTGGAACACAGTAGTCAGAACCCAAGTACAATCACGACCGAAGAGACACAGACCATATCTGAGACAACTTGTCGACGGGAAGCTTGGACTTGACAAAGACGTCATGGGCTTTCTCACCTGTTGGTGGACCTGGCGTCAATTCGAACCTGATGAAATGAACGCCCAGCTTACCGCTCAACAGGCCATTTACTGGCCAACAGTTCTGAAATATCCTCGCAAACTTGGTCTTGTCGTGTGGTGTGAGGAGCGGTAAATTGGGTGGAGACTTTGGCATTGACATGCCCGTGCCCTGTGGGACCAAAGGAGGTTGAACGCCGTCGATAGTAACGAGCGGACCCGCTATGGCGAGGAGGATGTTAGTAAAGGCAACATGGAGACGAACGCAGACACACGTTTGCTGAGTAGCGCCGGTGAGATCTTCTCGCCCTTTTGAGCCCAACCCATGAGGCGGACGGCGAGGGCGACGCCCTTTCTGGCGAGGAAACCGTTGTTGTCTTCGTCTGCAATGTTCCATATTTCGCCGAGAACGGTCGGTGAGAGCCTTGCACCGCCGAATATTCTGACAGCGACTTCTCCGGTGATGATGCCGACCTTTTGGGTGTCGGCCTGGGCAAAGATCTGGTTCACGAGGGCGAGTTCCGCGGGTGTGGGCGTGAAATGCGAGGTCATAGTTACCGACGAGGAGGAGGACGTTGTGCAAGTGTTGTCAAAACTGTGCCCAGTGTCGGCCGTGTGGGACTGCCGCGACGGCACTGGAGTACGAAAACAGCCGGGTCTGGATAACCCCGACTGCGCTTTGAACTCGGACTGTTCACACAAATTAGCCCCATTTCAATCATCACATGCATTCAAAGAGCGTCGTGGGTAGGAAAAAGGCTGTCCAGCAGCAACTATTCTAACTACAAGCGGGCCGCCGTACATCCAATCATCATCACTCATGTCGTCATAAATGAGGCGTCTAGGACAAACTTTTTGTAGAGCGACGGTGCATCAAAAAGCAGTGCCACGTACCTCATGATTCCGAGACACCAGCTTGAGAGAATCGCCAAGAAATATCCTCTGGCGTAGCACAAGTAGTGCTAGTTCCTGCATCCCACTCGTTGGGAATGGCAGCGCATGTCCAGCCGTCTGCGCAAGGCCATGTGAGGTATCGGCCCTCGACGCAGTGTGCAAATTCTCCGCTGATGCATGCAACCTGACCGTCATTGCAGGTCGAGTTGATGCTCAGACTGGCGTATTGGTCATTGAGCTGCTTGGCAGCAGGACCGTTTTGCTGGAGCCATGCGATGCTACGCCTGGCAAAAATCAATTTCGAACGAACATGGAAAGTTGCTGGAGATGCTCACTCTACAAAGGGCAGCGACCGCTTGTACTCGGAAACACCAGCTTGGGAGAAGCGGCGTTCGATGTCATCGTTGGTGTCGCAGACGGTGATCGTTCCCTCGGACCACTGGTTGGGGATGGCGGCACAAGACCACCCGCTAGCACAAGCATGGGTGATATATCTGCCCTGAACGCAGACGCCATATTGACCACCGACACAGGCGATCTCGCCGTCATCATTGCAAGGGGAGCTGGCGGTGAGGCCCTTGTATTGGTCATTCAAAGCTTTAGCAGCAGGACCGTTGTGCTGCAGCCATTGAATACTACGCTTGTTGGGAACGGCAGCAGAAGCAAGGAGAGAGAAGGAGACGGCGACGGCGACGAACTTGAAGTTGGAAGAAAACATCTCTCAAAGATGTGATGAAGTGGGAAATAAAAAAAAGAGACGAAGGAAGAAGAATGGGAAACGAGTGCGCACCAAGGAGCATATTTATAGATGAACCAGTACTAGTATCGGATCAGGTTGTTCAATTGGGCTATGACTAGTTGACTAGTGACTGGTTGTATCCAGGACAGCCATCAAACAAAGATCTTGAATTTCGATCTCCGCGACGATAATGTCACGTGACTAGCGCGTCTCTCTTCGTCGTTCAAGTCGCTGTTGTATAACCAGATTCCATGGACCAAATCACTTCCTCGCTCGCTCCCTCAAGAACAACCCAAAAATCAGCCGCGCAAGGCTCAACCACAGATGGTCCTGGAAGCGTCACGAAACGGTGAGCTGACCTGCACTGCCTCGTGTGAGCACCATGAGTTACGAGCGGTGTAGATTGAGCAGCGAGCTGATGTCCCTGATGGTGCGTTCACTCTCCGATCGGTTCTCTCTGGTTCTCACTGCCACCGGATAGATGTCCTCTTCCCCTGGCATTGTCCGTAACACGTTTCTCTGGCTCCGAGTTCGTAATCCTGATTTTTTTAACAGTCTGCATTTCCAAAGAACGATTCCAGTCTTTTCGAATGGGCTGGAACGATAGAAGGTGCCCCTGGAACAGTTCGTGTTCACATCGCTTCCCCGGATTCCTGCTGACTTGTGGCACAGATCTATGCTGGTCTGACGTTCCGCATCTCCATCTCATTTCCTAGCAACTATCCGTACACCGCTCCTACCATTAAATTCGATACGCCATGTTACCATCCAAATGTAGACATCCAGAGTGGTGCTATTTGTCTCGACATTCTGCAGGCATGTGTCCCATCAGTGCTGTGACCTTGTGTTAAATCGGGAATTAGGACCAGTGGTCTGCCGTCTACAGCGTACAAACGGTGTTGTTGTCTTTGCAGTCGTTGCTCGGCGGTGAGTATCCATATCTCCTCGTCGAACATTGACCCACTCTGGCTCAAGAACCAAACAATGCTTCGCCGTTGAACGCGGATGCTGCCGGGCTTTGGAATGATCCTGAAGGCAAGTGGATGCTCTATTCTGCGTGGGTGACATGCTCATGATGTTGTAATCAGCGTACAAGACACAGCTCATGAAACACTATCGTCCCCTCGACAACTCGTCGTGAAGTTGCTCGGCTGTGGTAGCTGTCGTTGCTGGATTAGCTGTGTCCGTAGATAGTGATTTCTCTGTACCGATGTATTCTGTTTGGTGGTGATACTTTTAGCAGCTGATGGTGCCGGTGCTAGCCGGTTGATGGTCGCTGCGATATTGCGGTGCGACTTGTCCACGCTCGTCACTGATTTAGTCGTGCCTCTCGTCTTTCTCTCGCTCGAGCTAGTTGGATTGATTCCACTCAGTTCCACCTTAAAGTATGTCCTACTCCTCGACGCTATGGCTCGTCTGACCGGATATCCCAGCAACACGCTCTTTATCGTTCACGATGGGTCGTCGCGGACCACCTTCTTCTCTCCGTCTCTTCCAGGGTCCTCTCCCACCGCGATCCTTTCCCAAACACACCCTGCCACGTGTACCCCGACCCGTGTTCCGTCCTGAAGCGCACCTTCCGCGAGGGCCTGCTCCGGTGCCACGGACGCGGCAGGTGAACCCTGGCCAACTCATCTTTCCCGACCTGCCGCCCCTCTCTCTCGAGCTCGCTGCTCCCTGCCGGCCAGGTAGCAGCGCTGACTCGACTCCGGCATCGTCTCCTACGTGGAGTCCCACGAAGAGAGTGCGTGGACCATGGGATGACTCTTCGTGTGTATGCTTTGTAGTCGACGTGGATAGTATTCTAGCGTTGCCCAAGCCGGCTGCAGTGGGGCAGTAGATCTGTACTAGTACGCTTGTGATACAGGGGGTCGTGAAAATTTGATTCAGGGCATGGTGGCGTGGGGTTTGGTTTATTAAAGGTCTACTTGTTCATCGACTTCCTTCTGCTCCTCCTCCTCTCCTTCTTCTCTTCTGTCACGACTGGTCAAGGCTTTCTGCATTGAATCATGACTTCCTCACCAACGCCCGACATTTCTTCTCTCTCCCTCAACACTCAGCAACACCTCCACGACCCTAACGATTACGATGCCTCAGCTCCTCACAGCACCAGACAGCAGTACCAGTTCTCTACCTCCCCTCCGATCTCAGCCCAGGGCCTCTACAATCCCCTCAACATGGCCCCTTCCCCGCTCAAGATCAAGCCTGCCCGTGGCGGCCTTCCCACCGTGCGTCTATCTTCGCTCTGTTCCATCTTTTTATCCTCTTACGTTCACCCCTCAGCAATGGCTCGATAACACTGCCCCAGTACCAGAAAATCGTCCTCTTTCACCCAACAACAATTCTGACTTTTCTTCCTCCGGTGGTTCCCCTCCCATGGGCCATCTCGTTCCCCCTCCCATAGCGCCCTCCACTCCCGGCCAGAGCCCCGATGACGAGATTATACCCACTGCCATTGTTATCAAGAACATACCTTTCAATGTAAAACGCGAAACCCTCCTCGATATCATCGTACGTCCATCCCGAGTAGTCTTTGCCTAAGTCGGTCAACCCCCATCCTTTATAGGCATCGCTGTCGATTCCTACCCCTTATGCTTTCAATTACCATCTCGATCAGCAGGGTTCCTTCCGCGGCTTGGCTTTTGCCAATTTCCGCCAGGCTATAGACGCGGATGCCGTCGTCGCTGCTTTGAACGGCTTCGACGTACAAGGTCGCAAGCTCCGCGTCGAGTACAAAAAAGTCTTACAGGCAGGCGAAAAGGAGCGTATCGAGAGAGAAAAGGCAATCCGTCGCATGCGCTCCATGCAGTTGGAAAAGGAACAGGCTGCCGCGGCCGCAGCCCAGCAAGGGTATGATGATTTTGGGCCGATTGCTGCCCCTACGTTTACCCCGCAGCGTTCCTTCTCAACTGGGGCGGCATACCAGCAGGTGCAGTATTCCCCGCCATCTGTGCCCCCGCTTCCGATGTCGCAGGGCTTCAACCCTCCGACTTCCCCGCCTGTGGCACCGGCGACTCCCAATCCATCGGAAAAGGTGTCGTTATCTGGCGAGCTGGATTTGAACGACCCCTCGACTCTCGAAATTTACTCTCGGATCCTCCTCTTCAAGGACGACCGCATGAGGGACGAACTCGCATTCTCGCGCACGCTTAGCCCGAAACAGAGAAGGGTAGTTCATTTGATCGCTCAGAAACTAGGCGTGTATCATTACTCGGTTGGCGAAGGCGATGAAAGATATGCCGTTGTCACCCGAATTGATCCCAACAGGGCAAGTTCCCCTCGCTTATCTTCGGGAAAGTCTTACTTATGTCACCAGAGGGCTCAGCCTCCCACTCTATCACGCGCGCCATCCGCGTATCTGTCGGCATCTCCCTCGCAGTCTCAGCTGGCCAACACCCTGCGCATGAAAAAATCGATGCCGGACATGAAGACCTTGCATATGCAAGCGCCACGCTTGACCACGCGTGCCTCCAACGGGAACATCCGAGAGGGTTATGCCACCATCGCTTCCCCGTCTCGTCGTTCTCCAGGAGCCTTTGGGTCCTTGTTCGGCGGTTCGACTGGCTTCAATGCTACTGGCTTGCCACCGGTGCCAAGCCTTCCTTCTAGCGTGACTGGCCCGTTGAATGGACTGAACGAGTCTCTCAGCAGCGTCATGAGGCAGCCGCGCGGTCCGGGGATCGGTGGATTCGGATCACGGCGTGCGACAAACACCGATATGCAAGCCCGTGGAAATGGCCTCGAGGCGCGCACACACGAGCCTCTAGAGGTATAGACGGATATTCATATTATCCCGGAACGTTTTTCTTCTTCTCGTGATTCGTAGGCAAGTAGGCATCTCTTCAAGAACGTATATATATGCCAGATATGCATGATTCCGTTGGCATTTATTAATTTCAATGGTGTATGTTCGTATCGTTGTTCCCTAACGCGTATTTTTTCTGCTTCGATCCCTTGGGCGTGGCATCACATCTCGTCTTCTTTTTTTTTTTTTTCCTTCATCTTCCATCTCTCCGGTATAAAATCATCACCTATATAAGATCAACCTCGACACTTTTCGTTAACCAGTTTCTTCCCTGTGGCCACTTGCAATTGCATTGACGCCCTCTCGCTCTGTTCTCGTCACTGGATGGATGTTCATGTTTATATATATGATAGCGTGGTCGTTAACTAAGTATATACATGTTGCTTGACGCAACCGTGTCGTCATCACCCTGTTTCTTCCCTAAGATTGGCGACCCCAAGCGACGCCAACGCGGGAAAAAAAAAATCAAACGAAGGCGCGACCTTGACATACTTACCACATGATGAGGGTGCTATTCTGGATGGCAAGCGCACTACCGCGGTGCGGACACCGCGCGGCGCGTCTCGGGCCGTCTTTGCGCCTCGTCAAAGCGACGCACTGTCACGTCACACTTGGTCGTCTTGCAAATATGCTTGGACGCAAGCTTGACATCGTTCGAAAAGAGCGTGAGCCCCGCGGCGCGTTCAACCGTGTCCACTGTCGCAATCACGATGAGCGGGACGCATCCGTGGGTGAGATGAGGAACGTACCTGGCGTGACAAAACTCTCGAACGGGGCTTCGTCGGGGATGATCGCGTTCGGGAGGACGAACGCGCCTGTGGAGATCTCGGGGACGTCGGGCGTCGATGGCGAAGCGGGTCTCGACGCGAGGACGACCTTGGCAAAGTGGGTCGGGACGGCAACGTTGGGCGGCGAGCCAATCACTTCATAACTCTATCGTCGTGCAAAGCGACTCAGGGCGACAGCAGGCGAGAGAGGGATGGACACACGTACGACGCGCCATTTACCGTCTGGGTCCTTGTGGGGAAGGTAGAGCGGGATGGTGAAGACGTAGACGTCGGCGAACGAGTTGGTGAGTTTCCTACACCAGTCTTCGACGTATGCCCAGTCTGGCGTGCAAAGTGTCAGCGCGCGCGTAGACAATCAAACAGCCCAAGATGGGACGCACAGTGACGGTTGAACCCAGCGCCGACCTGCGGTGCGATATTGGACAACAAAAAGGTCTCGTCCATCGCTTCCTGCGAGATCTTGGCGTCTGCGGCGGGTACCCTTGTCCACGTCGTCGTCAGCGCTTGTCCGCAGACACGCCGAGGCGACCACATACATGTGACCCCGATCATATCCGCTCCTAAAGTAATCCTGGAGCTTGGCGCGGAACACGGCCGGCAACGACTCGTCTTCAATAAAGGTGGACTTGCTCCTGTCGCCCCGTTCGTCGTCCGAGGAAAACGATTTGGGGAGGGAGGTGCGGGTGAGGTGTTCCGCGGTCTACACAGCGCGCGGCCGTGTCAGGGACGAGGGAATGAATGCGACGTGCGAGCGAGTCTTACCCAGGCGGGGTGGCGCAGACGGCGATCGTACGCGGCCGTGTACGCTCTGCGGACGAGGAGGTCCGGGACGGGTCCTGCGCAACCCGTCAATCGCGCTCAAGGCTT
>QFES01000706.1:14679-26149 GCA_003316375.1 Tylopilus plumbeoviolaceoides
GATGACGGGGGGTCGTGCGGCGGGGGCGGGGGCGGGTTGGCGGGCGGACAAGGCCGAGGCGATGCCCCCTCCGACGACTGCACCGACGGCGAAGCAGGCGGCGTGGATGAAGGAGGTGTTGGGCATCGTCGTGGTGTGTGAACTATTTCAACATCTGGTCATGACAACTTAGTAGCGACTAATATTGGGAGATATGACTCAGTCCGTGACAGCGTGACAGGTATATCCCTCTACTCTCGACCACCACCACCACCTTTCACTCGTACACCATGAGCAACGGCAACCTCGACTGGGACAGCAAGACCGTCATCGGATTCAAGGCCAAGGCACCCAAAGTCACCCGCAACGCTGCAGAGTTGAACGGTGAGTCACCTCACCGCTCGTGTCTCCACCCCACTCACCCCTTCGCAGCCGTAAGTCGACTCGTGACAGCATATGCAACTACGCTCACCTTTTGGACATAGGCACGCCGAACTGGGGCCGTCTTGTCGACAGACAAGAAGGGCACGGGGGGTGGGAACAAGGCACATGCTGGTGCGTGTTGCTCTCCACACAGCTTGGCTGAGTCAGGTTCACTCCTTCCCTAGGCCCTGACCACCAAAAGATTGCCAAGCTCGACCGCGACAACGAAGTAGCACCACCCGCCAAGGTCAACCCCTCGGTCGGCAAGGTATGGCTTTCTGCTCTCATGTCATGTTTCGTAGCGTCTGATGTGTGCCAAGGCCATCCAGACCGCTCGTATGGAGAAGCAGCTGACGCAAAAGGATCTCGCTCAAAAGATCAACGAGAAACCTTCCGTCATTCAAGATTACGAGTCTGGAAAGGCCATCCCTAATCCCCAAATTCTCTCCAAGATGGAGCGCATCTTGGGAGTCAAACTCCGTGGTATGCCTCCTCTCCAATATCATCTGAATACCAACATTGATGCTCTCCAGGTTCAGATATTGGGAAGAAGCTGGAGGGGCCAAAGAAGTCGTAGTTTGACCCCTCCGTAGTCATCTCATGTCGGCAGTATACCATTGCCTATGTTCTTGTCATCCCTAGATCTCATCCTGCAATGTACTTGTTCCAAAATAAGCATGTCTGAGCACACTGACACACAAAGATAGCGGGTACAAAAAAAATGCTGTGGTCATCGGAGATGCTTCATGATCCTTCTTCCTGTGCGCCCTAAATGCAATTGGTCGACGAAGCTGAACGAGATAAAGTGACCTACATATGTGATGTAATCTGCGCTTTCGCAAGCCTTGTACTCCTTGAGCAGTTCCTCGGCCGTAGCCCTAGCGTGCCAACGTCAAACACATCTCAAGACACCGCACCACATCTCACCTCGCATCGTCAAACTCTTCCAGCGAGTTTTCGAATATCTTTTCCTTTTTGTACTGCTCCAAGAACGCATTCCGCTTTCGGAGACGGTCAAACTGGTCGAGCATACGCTTGAACAGCTGCAAGCGGTCAGTCTGGGGCCCTTTTGCGGCCGAGCAGAAGAACGACGCACGGACGCGATGCTCGTGTGATTGGCGAGCATGAGGCCGCTCACCCGGTGGTTCGTGGTCACGTACGGCGACCGACGCGTGAGCGCGACCTGTATCGACGCAGGCCCCCACGGGATGAAATTGGCCAACTGGCGTTCCCGTATGCGTAGCAGCGATTGGTGGACCTATGCGGGCACACGTCGTCAGCGCACGTCCTCGGGGTGCATGGCGGGATCGTGCTCACGTCGGTCGGGTCGACGTCGCCTTGGATGATGTTGAGGATGGAGATGTAGCACGCGGTTTTGCTCGGTGTCGTCGACACCATTCGGTTTTTGGGTTGTAAAAGACGGCGCATGACGTCGAGCACGGTCGTGCGCCGGATGGGTTTCGCCTAGGACACGCGAGATCAGCGCAAACAGCATCGCACCAGACGTGACCGGCGACCAACCTTGTCGATCTGGTCGCTCGTGAATGGCGTATACGACGTCATCAAAAAGTGGCAGCGGGGCGTCGGAATGAGAGACGCGATGATGCCCACGAGGTCGTTGTTCATGTAGCCCGGATACCGCAGCGTCTGCGTGCTCGCAGCCATCACCGTCGATACCTGCCGCCAACAGTCAGCCTCACCCGCGTTCCGCGATCACCGCGCTCACGAGCTGATTCGTCTGATCAAACGACGGCGTTTGTACGTGCAGCCTATCCGCCGCGATCCGCGCCAACGCCCCATTATCGAGCACGACGACCGAATCCGCGTGGTTCGTCAGCCGCTTGAGCGTGAGCAGCGAGTTGTACGGCTGCACGACGACGTCGCCTTCGGACGCGTTCGGAAAGACCGAGTACGTCTGTATCAGCTTTTTGGGGAACTTGTCGTTGAGCCGTTCGAGGACGAACGAGCCAAAGCCGGAGCCGGTCCCGCCGGCGATGGAGTGCATGAGCATGAATCCCTGCGTGCGTGAGGGTCGGTCAGGGCGTGGCGCGACGGACGCGGACACGAACGAGCGGGCGAGCGGACGCACCTCGAGCGAATCGCTCCCTTCAGCCTCCCTGTCGATCATCTCCATCACCTCCTCGTACAGCCGCTCCCCAGACGCATACCCATGCGCCCAATTATTCCCCGCCCCGCCACCGTCCTTGGACAAAAAGATGTTCTCGGGGTTGTACAAGTTCGCCCAGGGCGAGCTCAAGATGTTGTTGATTACCTGCCAAGCGCCGCCGTCAACGCGCCGCATGCACAGCGGTGAAAAGGGAGACGCACCCGAGGCTCGAGGTCGACGAGGATGGCGCGCGGGATGTAGTGCTCGTCGTCGGCTTGGTAGAAAAAGACATCCTTGCGATCGCCCCCCTCGGTCGCCCACTCTTCGAGGATGCCCTCCTTGTTGATCCCGTGTTCGGCGCAGAGACGTTGCCAGTACACAGCGCCCACTGGATCGTGATCAGGTTATGTTTCACAAAGAGAAAGAAGCGCACTCTGGTTTCCACATTGTCCGAGCTGGACGGTCACGATTTCGCGCGGCATGAATATGTGATGGACGCGTCCAAGGGTGGCATATCAAAGGACATCATTTATGTAGACAACACACAGCAGAGCATGCAGATTAGAATCGTATCTACATACCCAAGAACGAAGAGAAGAAAAAAAATCAAGCTAGTATGTGAGATGTGCTATGCGACGAGGCCTTGAGCCCGTGTAAGTATGCGAGGGGATTGTAGCGTGGTGCAAAGAAAGCGAAATGAACAAGTGTGAGTGAGCGTTGGCCGTCAGCCATGTCGTCTAGTGTACAACGCCAACAACCCCGTGATTCCCAGAGAAACGGTCTAGTGACAAAACTCCCGATATAACATGGGTGAACGATGCCTGCGAGAACGATGCTTAAAATCAGCGTAGGCGATGTAAGGTAGCGCAAGAATGAGAGGAAAGACAGAAAACATGCATCCGTTTGTGGAGCAAATCCAAGTGGAACAGCGCCGAGACGTTATTTGCGTTCAACCACCGGCCACCACGCCAGGTCCGAATCGCCTTCACCGTCTCACGCCGCGTCGTGGCAGTCCTTTTATTCGTCTCCCGCCCGCACTTTCCGCAGGCGAGGGTGCAGACCCCATCGTGAACACTGATCCTGCCACGGGCGCCGCTGCAGTGGCCGCTGTACCAAAGCCCATGGCAGGTGGGGCAGCCGCACTGGTCCCAGCTCCAAATGTGAATGCGGTGCCCCCAGTTGTTGCGGACGGAAGTGTAGTGCTGCCGGTAGCAGGGGAAACAGGTTGACTGCCAGTCCCGAATGCGAACGGAGTGGTTGCTGGCTGCGTCGTGCTGGGCGCCCCGAACGTGAACGCCCCGGGCCGATTGAACGAGGGACTGGACGGCGCAGAGGCTACCGAAGGCTGGCCAAAGGGAGTCGCGGAAGCGGATGCGGCAGCACCAAACGTGAACGGTGATGCGGGGGCAACGCTTGGAGATAGCTGTGAAAACTGGAGGGAAGACCCAGGCACAGCTGTTGCCGGACTCTCGGGTGGTTTTTGGGCAAACGCGAAACCAGTACCTGCTTGTCCAAAGCTACCAAAGGAGACCGCGGGCTTGGTCTCTTTCTTGTCCTCTTTCGCAAACGGATTGAGGGCCGAACCAGGGGCACCAAAGCTAAAAGGGGCCGTGGTCGTAGCTGGGCTCTGGGCAAACAATGCAGATCCGCTCGGCGTACCGAAAGCACCACCTTGCGAAGCGAAAGAGAAGTTGAGCGTCGGACGTTCTGGTACTTTGGTGCTGCCATTGAGCATCATGTCTCTCGCCGGGCTCTCGTCCATCGTCACCTCTTGCACACCTTTGGGAGGTGTGACAGGGCGAGCAGGCGTCGTTGCTCCAAATGTAAAGGGTTTAGTGGTGACGTCTGCTGCAGTAGTTCCACTGGGGGTAGCACTAAAGCTGAATGGAGCTGAAGCAGCAGAAGGTGCCGTTGAGGAAGCCGATGCGCCAAAAGTGAAGCCTGTTGTAGGTTTCTTCTCGGCCGTGGAAGTCACTCCGAAAGAAAATGGGCTCGTTGCAGATTTCTCTTCCGCTGGAGCAGTGTTGGGGCGTGGTCCAAACGAGAATGGAGTAGCGGGCGGTGGAGTGCCAAAAAGAGGTTTCGACGCGTCGGCTACCGGGACCGCGGTTGCTGGAGCAGATGCTGAAGCAGATGGTTGAGTCAATGGGGCAGCGGGAGAAGGCTGACCAAAGATAAAGGTGCTCTTTGGTGCCTCGACAGCAGGGGAAGAGGCAGTCGAGATCGTAGCCGCAGCGGGGGCTGCTGCTGCAGAAGGAGCGTTGAATGCAAAAGGTGAACCATTTGAGGGGGCGGCAAGCTTCGCAGGCTCTGTTGCTGGCGGTTGCTCGGGTGATAAACTGGGAGCAGTGGCTGTAACGGATTCAACTGGTCTCGCAGGCGCACCAAACGGTAAACATGGGGCCGGGGATGGTGAAGTCGCCGCAGGCTTTTCGGCTTCCTTCGATACTGCAAGGGGAACGCCGACGGTGGAAGACGGGATCGCCGAATCGGGCGTAGTCGTGGGGAATGCAGCTATAGGTCGCGACGCTGCACCGAATGGTGAAGGAGTTGTGGCAGCAGGTTTTGGCTGTTCCACCGCAGGGGGAACGAGAAATGAGGGAGACGGAGTAGGCTTCGAAAAGACAGAGGAATTAGAGAAGAAGTTGGGGATGCCAGAAGACGTCGGTGCAGTGCTCGGTGCTGGTGCTGCTGTCGCCGGAATACTCGGAGCCCCTGAAGCAACTTTTACTGTCTCAGGCGTAGGAGGGATGAGAGATATCGTGGGCGGAGCCGGAGCCGGGGCCGGAGTGGGAGGGGCCGGAATTGGAGTCACCTTTGCTGTTTCAACCGCTGGAAGCGGTGGTGCCGGCGCGGGCGCTGACGCAGGTTTAGTGAGGGAGAATGGAAGCGAAGTAATCGGAGGCTCCTTGGCGGATGCCAAGTCATGCTCGATCGTTGCCTACCAAGAATAAGCAAAGCATCCAGTAGGTCAACTCTACCACTCACCTCCTGGGCAAAAGTAAAGGCCGCAGAAATCTCAAACACCGGTGCCTTTTTAGCGGCTTCCTCCAGCACTTTCTGCTCTGCCAAACGGGACTCCTCCATATCTTCGTCTTCGTCTTCGAAGGCTGCGGAAAATTTGGCACGTCGCGAAACTGGGCGGTCTATGTGATTTCGCCCAATCCTCGTACGACCGACTCTTAAAGAAGAGGTCAAAGGCCCTTCGCGAGACACTCTCGGCTCAAAGGCAGGAGCTGAAGCAATAGGTGGAGGAACCTTGAGCTCTTCGTCGCGTTTCATCTTCTCATCTTCTGCTTCTTTGCGTTTTTTCTCCTCTTCTGCTCTTTCATCTTCCATTGCCTCCGCTCTCTCCCTCTCCTTCGCCTCCTCCTCCTCCTTCTTACGCCTTGCCAGCCACTTCTTCATACCACCCTCTCCTGCATATGGTTTCGTCCCATTGACTTTTTCTCTATCCCACTCCCTCTTCTTTCCTTTCCCCTTTTCCTTGCCATTACTCTTGGTCCCGAGTCGAGGCTTCACTGGTCTGTCATCGTTCATTAGCGTGATATGCTTCTTTTCTTTTTGCAAAAACATATCCGGGACAGCCGTGGCGCCCTTCATTCGTGTAGGCAACAACGGAGTCTTGTATACTTCTAGGTCGTGTAAAGCCATTTCAGCATTGTTGACTGGCCAGAGGTGTCCTGCTAGATATAAATTAAGTAGAGGGAGACGATTCGATCTTGAGATAAACATACCCGCAGAAACGTCTGTCATGGACCCCGTTCCAAACAGAATAGAGCTCTGACGAGCTAGCGTGCGTGACTAGAAGGAACCATGAGTGACTTGTTCCCATTCCAGAAAGAGGCAAGACATACGTTACGCTGAGAATCTATTAAGGTTCCCAGAGTCAACTGCTTTTGAGGCTCCGCAACGCCCTGCTTCTGAACGCCGGGTGGAGGCTTTACAAACATGGGGTTCGACATGAGAGTGGTCAGAGGAGGCGGTTCGTCTGGACCACGTTCTCGACGTGGCGGGACGACAGGACCAAATCCAGTACCGGAGGGCTGAGGGGTGAGCGACGAGCGAAAACGGAGACGTCGCGGGGACATGGATACGTCCCGACTGGTAGACGTGGACTGCGTTGTGTGACTTGGCTCAGATTGGAGGTCCGGAATAGCAGGCGCACTCTGTATGCGAGACGCCAAAAGCGAGCGAGAAGGTGGATCCAGAGACATCGTGCGCGTCACGGCCTCTGGTTTGAGGTGCGAACTGCTGGGAAAGGGCGATGCGGTACGACGGTTTCTGGGTACATGATTAGAGGTCGATAGCATGTGCAACGTCTTCCGAGGCGACCTGGTGCTATCGCGGACGATGCCAGCGGTGTAGCGGTCTGATGTACGCGATGGTTGGATGAAGGCCGATCTGGGGGGATCGAGGTACGGTTGCGTGACTCTGTTGGGGGAGGTGACCCTCATTTTCTTGGCCCTTCTCGGGACGGTCTCGTCCTCCATGTGAGTGTCCTCCGATGCAACCGGAAGTCTCCTCCGCTTTCCTCTCACGTCCTCGAACTCATCCTCTGAACCCGCGAACCAGGTGAAGGGGGCGGTGACGATGTTCTTGATGGTGCCAAAGAACGAGTTAGAGCGAGCGAGAGGAGCGGCATGGTTTTGGTGGGTATAGGTGCTCATCGCTGTCAGTGACGGCGAGCAAGATGGCGTGGACGACGACGACGGTGGTGGTGGTGGTTGCGGAGAACGAGGCAGGAAAACAATTCGTGGAGGAACCCAAAAGGAGAAAGTGTTTCTCGCGGTTACTCAAGATCGCCGGTCCAAGCACCGCGCTTAAGTGAGACTCATGGCGACTCGTCGTGTCGCAGGTTTTGTCGTCAAAAGTACCTTGGCGGCGGTCAGGAGATCCACAGGGACTAGAAATGTGTCAGATAGCACGGTACAGCTCTCCGCGAACGTGAGTCTGCGACTTTTACGAGTGGTTGGTACTTTGACACGCGGTCTCACACAGGAAGGATGGCTGTTCGTCGATTCTGTCTTTCCTATCCGACTGGGCATCTGGGAGTACGCCCCTCCTGATCCCATCACCCCGCTCTCCCTGATTGCTCCACCAGCATCCGCCATTATATTGGCGTGTTTCGGGAGGAATCACTCTTAGGGGAACTGGAATCCCGCCTTTCGGTCGTCAACAAACACGGATTCAAGGTCCTTTCTCTTCAGCCATACCAAAAGGATGGCGGCGTCTTTGTCAAATTCGCCTACAGCGCCAGTGACAAGGAGCGTGCACTCAAGGACATTGAAGACGAGCTGAGGGAGGAAGCCGACAAGCATGCTATGCCCTCTTGGGCTGGATACGACTGGGGCAACGTCTGGCTCGTCAAGGGCGAACCATGGTTGGAGGTCCGTTTCACACTGCATAGCCTAGTAGCGAAGTCCACTCTGAACCTATCATCAGGATATGAACAGGTACCCCACTCCACTGATAAAAGTCGGGTTCGAGGGACCTGATATCCAAGAAGAAATACTCTACGAACTCTTCCGCGCAAGTCATCTTCTTGTTGCTTGGATAGGAGCTATTCTCAATCTTCCCACAGCCGTACGGCCGCATACGCGATCTGACTCCTCCAAAGCCAGCCACTTCTGGAGCTCTCCGATCCGCCGATGTCTACTTTGTGCGCGTTCGCTCTGCCGCTATTGCGCGCAATGCCCTTCACGGGTATCAATTCCCGAACAGCAATCAGCCGACCCGCTTCCAGATACTTTACCAGCGACCCCTTCAAGCTCACGCCATCCGAAATTGGTTAACCGGTCATCCAAGAATAGTCCTCCCTATTTTGTTCTTCCTGTTGGGCACGTTGACATACACTGCAAGTACTGAACGACTGCTAAAGTCACGATCTCACTTACTGTGTCCAGATATTTGACCCAATTCGCGCCCTCTGCGTTGAAGGGAAGATGCTGAACTGGTTCGATTACAGAGGTCCGCCAGTTACGTGCTGATCATCGCTCAGTAAAGCTAAATTTCCACAGAGTATGGACTGTTCAAGTGGCTGCAAACGCATGCTCATAGTCGGCTGTCTCTCCCATCTCCGCATGAAAACGCCCCGGTGACGGATTTGAGCGGATGGAAGGAACGCAGAGAAGCAGAAATGGCTCTGAGAAGCTATTTCAATGACCCTCCGTGTACGTGCGTTCTCGTCCACACAGCTGTCACTCACACAGATTGTAGTCACCGTTACTTTCGTTCACGGTCCCCAGGGTAGTGGGAAATCACATTTGGTGTCTGCTGTATTGCAGGAAAGTGGGCGGTAAGCAGGGTTCCCTACTGATGACTCGGTATCTGCGACGTGTCCTCCACAGGAAAACTTTGGTCATCGATTGTGCAGAGCTCAACAAAGCTACCTCTGATACCAGGCTCGTAGATGCTCTTGCACAACAAACAGGTTATAGACCCATCTTCACCTTCTTGAATTCTCTTACCAACGTAGTTGACATCGCAAGTGTGGGTGTCATTGGTCAAAAAGGTCAGTCCCACTCTTCCTTCTACACTTGCCCTTTCGCTTATCTTATATAACCATGAAGCTGGTTTGAGCAGCACCCTCCCGGAGCAGTTGAAAAAGATCCTTGAAGTAGTCGGTTCGGCTCTCATCGATGTAAACCGAACGCTTCGCAGAGCTACCAAGAACGAGTTCAAAGCTCAGCGCGGGGCGGAAGCCCGTAAGATTGAGGAAGCGTGCCGCGCAGAGCGTATTCGCAAAGGTACCTGGCATGATGGCAGAATAGATTGCGTTGCCGGGAATGGTATCATGTCCGAGCTTGGCGTCGGTGATGAGACTTTCAACGGAGAGGATGACGATGCTGGGGCGGATTGGGAGGATGGCACTCTCATGATGGAGCTCAAGAAGGAGAAGGAACTGGAAGACGAACTCATACGGAAGGAGAGGACTGCAGAGGAGGTTGAGGCTATTGCAGCGCTGCCCGTCGTAGTCATCAAGAATTATGGTGCACACGGTAGTGTCTACAGAGAGGAACTACATAAAGTGTTTAGCCAGTGGGCGGCAACCCTGGTTGAGAACAAGGTAAGTAGTCGTTTCGCCACCTCTCTGATGACTTAACAAGAGATTGTAGATTGCACACGTTGTCGTCGTCAGCGACAACAGAGAGGAAGCTAAGTCAATTACGCGCGGTATGAACTGATCTATCAGAAGCAGTTAAAGGCTCATTCATCCCTGTCAGCTCTCCCGTCGAAGCCTCTCAACTTTATCCCTCTGTATGATGCAGACACTGGCAGCACCCTAGCATTCGTAAAACAACGTCTACGTGACGCTGGGCTGAATACCGAGCTGACCAAACCTGAGGTAGCTAGCATCGAGTGCCTCGGTGGTCGTGCGAGTGATCTTGAAATTGTCGGTGAACCAACGCTTCCTATTGACCGGGCATATTAACCTTGACCCGTAGTTGATACACAAAGTCCGTAACGGTCAAGCCATCCAGGCTGCGGTCGAAGATATCATCTCGCGCAGCATCGGCGAGCTCCGGAAGAAGGCATTTGGCGAGGACATTGAGGATGCGAAATCTCTGTCATGGACACGCGAGCAAGCTTGGACCGTACTCAAACAACTTGCCAAGAAAACGGAGGTGAAGCTTTCTGTCACGCCGTGGTTGCACGTGCTCATCGACAATCTACGTAGCTTCCCTATTACGATGTGTTGGCAAACTTTCCGTTCAAGGGAGATGAGCTCGCGCTGCGTTCCATGGAGCATGCGGAGTTGATCTCTATCGGCACTTTGCATGGTGAGTTGCGTTGATGTATACCATGTGAAAAGGGAAGTTCTTGACCGTGGTGATCAGGTCGACCGTCTACTATACGACCAGGGAAGCCCGTATTTAAATATGTCTTTGAGAGTCTTGTGCAAGGTGGGTACCCGCACTTGCGTTCACAATTACGTTGCCAACTCCTGCTACAGACCCCGTCTTCCGAGCAACGCAAGATATGGCGGTGAACGACAAGTTGATCGCTGCCGCGGACAGCACGATCAAGGTCTGTGAAGTCGAGCTTGCCACGCTGCAAGGCATCGCGGGGCCGGAGCGGTTCTTCCAGTTTCTGTGGCAGAGCAGACGGACATCGTCGGAGAGGCGCAGGTACTTGATGAAGAAGATGTACGAGGCACAGGTGAGGATCCAGACGTTGGAGAAGCAGAATCTGGACTTGAAGAGGACGCTAGCGAAGGGGAGTTGAACGTACACTCGGAGTAGTAACACACCGCTTTGGAATATAACACTCGCAAACAATTCCTGCTAACTACCATGGCGAGTACGGACGGACAAGGGCACTTGTTGTCCTTCAAGGTGATGCGGGTATCCGTGCGTGCCAGTCGATTAGTACGACGTCGAGCTCGAATGACGATCCACAGCGGCCCGGACTCGCGGCTGCATGGGAGCCCTTTTACTCCAGTTCGTCCTCGTTCTCTGCACACTCGACTGCGTCCATCCTCTCTCTCCAAGGCACGACGCCGCTCCCAGGCCATCCAAAGACCCTCCGCGATCTCACACATGTCTCCGAGTTCCTCACCCTCCCCGCCGCGTTCGGCGCCATCCAGCTTGGCGAAACCTTTTCCTGCTGCTTCTCTGTCAACAACGAAACCCACGCCCCCGTCGACGGCATCCACGTCACCGTCGAGATCCAGACCGCGACATCCAAGGCACCCCTGTGCGAGCTCGGCGGCGCGGCGTGTACCCTCGCCGCGGGGGACAGCCTCGAGGGCGTCGTGCATCACGAGGTGAAGGAGCTCGGGCAGCACGTCCTGGCGTGTACGGTCACCTATCGACTCCCGCCTGGGTTCGCGTATGCACCAGGGCCCGTGGAGGGCGCGGACGACCCGAGCTTGCAGAGTTTTCACAAGTTTTACAAGTTTTCGGTGCGGTGTATCGTTTGATCGCGCGCGGGGATCTTGACGATGCGTGCGATAGG
>QFES01000713.1:0-11402 GCA_003316375.1 Tylopilus plumbeoviolaceoides
ATCGAACCTGGGAACCGTTGGCCAATCTGACCAACGCAGATAAAGCAATTACTAAATTCCATAAAGAGAATCCGTCTTCACCCAGAAAGATCCGAGGAATTTCCACTTCCGACTTCACTGCCCTCTTCCATGATTACTCAATAGATACCACAACACGCTTCCATGCCACGTGTTTGGATTTCGAAGGAAGTATATAAATCCCCTCTCACACCTTCGACTTCCCCAGCATCTTCATCCTTTAAACATGTCCCTCATCGTGTTTTTCCTCTGTGCTACCTCCGCCTTTTTCGCCTTCCTTATTTATGTCATCTCCCATGCCGTTCTCGACCGCGCCTCCTCCGTCGTCCAAGAAGCAGCTCGTCAAAACACACCCATCGTCGTCTCTCTCTCCCTCGGACCATTCCACGTCTTCACCTTCTCCACAATCGTATCTGCCGAGTGGAACGCCATTGGCGTCCAACAAAGGTGGGGTAAATTGATAAAGCGCCCCGCTGCTGACTGGGAAAACGACCAATGGGATATCACCAACGAAGTACCTGCTAATGGCCAGAATCAGGGTCAGTGGGGGAACTGGTAAGCCGAGTCGTCTTTAACGGCGATCCATACCCGGAAACGGATTGGATAGGCTTATCGGGTCTCGTCGGGACGACTCGATCTAAGAGGGGGGTAATGTTACAATTTCATCAATTCTCATCATTCTCATTGGCTAACATATCGTATGACTTCACTTTTCTTTTCCATTGGCTTGCCGTATGACTCCACTTTTCTACTCGTACAGCCTCGACTGCGCATACCTATACACATAGCATTGCACGTCTAAGTTAGGTAGTTCATAGCTCGGTCTGTGCGCAGCCCTCTCTAGTATTTAAACCCATGTAAAGTACCTACGACGACAGTCTTATCCACTTGTTCAACCCTTGCCTTAGGCTTGAGTGCGAATTAAGGGTACCGCTCCCCTATCATCATCTACTCGCTTTAGACTTGACGATTAGTCTTAAAGCCTCGAACACAGGTTATCTGTTGTCTTGCCCTCGAGCGTTACGACTCAAAGTCTAGGTCGTTACACTGTTCAGCACAGGTACAATCTGACTGCCCGACTCATCCATCATATGCTTGTAAAACATCAACATGATTTTGTTCGTCTCACCATCATCCACTGCCCACATTGTCCCAATCACTGAATTGAACCTAACAAATTGCATCACTGTTGTGAGGTGGGATCGCCTTGTCCAGACTCTCTTCATTGCCATTGATTCTCTGAGAGTGATATGACAAGCAGACAGATATGCTTGAAATTCTGCAGCTCACAATCCACATCTAATGATCCATTGAATCGTGAAATGTCTGTCATGCAGAGTGAACACCAATTCATAGTGATGTTTCGGATCTGGGATACCATGACATGCAAAGTGGGCCCAATCACTTTTCTTGGCGACCTTAGCAATGCAAGAGTCCTCTCCTTCAAGGCACTGTAAGAAAGATAGTCAATGTGGGAAGCAAGTATAACTTGTCCCAGGAGTTCTGAAGAGGAAAGAAGAGAGAGGGTTTGCTCCAAACCTTTCTCAAGTGTGGGCAAGAGAATCCGGAGCATGGGAAACATGGAATGGAAGTCCGGAATGGACTTGGAACTGGATAACATGGAAGCGGATCTGGAAATGGACATGGAAACAGATTGGAAAGACGACGTCAACGAAGGAAAAGGAGAAGGAAGACAACTCGGAGATGATCCTGCACATTGGCAGGTGACCTTCAGACTGCAAGAAGATGATCTATTCCTAGCTAGACAAGCTCTTAAGTAGAATGTAGCTATTGGAAATACTACATGAAAACTTCCAGGGACCCTGTCATCCCTGTCAGATGCAAAGGAAAATAAAGAGGGCTGCCTCTATGGTATGGCAGTGACAGTGGCACAGGCCTAGAGCCCTGGCATGCGATGTCCAAAGTGATATGAACAATGGCAGTAAGTCCAGACAACCTGGATGTGGAATAGCAGAATAGAAACAGAACAGACTGAGGCCCCAACACAGATAGGATGGATTGGACACGGATTGACATGGAAAGATGTGGGATGATGACCCAGAAGCCTGTTGTTACGATTTCATCCTTCCTATTCATCCTCATTGGCTAACGTATCGTATGATTTTACTTCTCTTTTCCATTGGCTTGCCGTATGACTCCACTTTTCTACTCGTACAGCCTCGACTGCGCATACCTATACATGCAGCATTGCACGCCTAAGTTAGGTAGTTCATAGCTCGGTCTGTGCGCAGCCCTCTCTAGTATTTAAACCCATGTAAAATACCTACAACAACAGTCTTATCCACTTGTTCAAACCTCGCCTTAGGCCTGAGTGCGAATTAAGGGTACCGCTCTTCATCCTCATCCTCTCGCTTCAGACTTGACGATTAGTCTTGAAGCCTTGAACACTGGTCGATTGTTGTCTTGCCCTCGAGCGTTATGACTCTAAAGTCTAGGTCGTTACACTTGGATAAGACTACCTACTTGAGTGCAAGACGTTGCCTCAGAAGATTTACTCTATCAGCGAAGAATCAATAATCGCACCCGATACATCAGAAGAATTGCCCAGAACTAGGTTGGAAGATACTTAGTAGTAAGCAACGATGTCAAACCCCTTTAACATGGATGATCTCTGAGATGCGCTGGTGGACGCTCTCAAGGAGAATGCTAAGAAAGAAGAAGAGACGGTCAAGAAGATCGCGGATCCCAGGAAATGGGACGGAGACAAGAAAAAGTTCCGCCTCTGGTGGACAAAGATACGTCTCTGGGTATCAGCTCAGAACTGGAAGTCTGACAAAGTGCTGGCAATGGCGGTCCTGCTTCATCTCGAAGGAAAAGCCGAACCCTTCGCCCAGCTCACGATGGAAAGGTACCTAGACCGAGAGTTAACGAAGAAGAAGGACTCCAACGACCTCATAGGAGACGATGCTTGGCCTACGTGGCCTGAATTCCAAAAAGAGATCACCGACTTTTTCCAGATTACGACTCTCGAGTACCAGTCGTATCAAGAGCTAAAAGCCCTCAGACAAGGATTGATGCTTACCTCGGACTTTCTCCAGAAGTTCGATATACTCAAATGAGAAGCAAAGGTCTCTGAAGGAGAAGCAGCACATATGCTTAAACAGGCGGTCAGGTTTACCACATACCAGCAAGTTTCCCTTTATTGCGAAATCGACGATGACGACTACGAGGATCTCTATAAACAATACGATAACTATGGAAAGACGTTGGAAAGGATCCATGAGGAGCGAGGAGCGGCTAGAGCGGCTCAATCCGCAAGACCTTACCGAGGACAATACCATCCTTCCCAGGGTCAGCAAGGGCAAAGCCAACCACAGTTCACTCCCACAGGTTTACAGCCCGGCCGCGGAGCCCCCATGGAGATAGGAATGCAGTACACCGGTGATACCCGTACATGCTACAACTGCGGAGAAGTAGGGCACATCGCCCGAAACTGCAAAAAGCCGAAGAAGGCAAACACGAGGTCTTCGGAACTCGCACCGGTTCAGCCACAACCGGCGACAGGAGGGGGGTACGCCTCCCACAATGCTGCTTATGTAACGGCTGAAGCCAAGGCTTACTGGAGAGATAAGCTTGCGGTTGAAGCTAAGCAACAAGAGGCTTTAAAAGGCCAACGATCCTGAACGAAGAGGGTGTTCACAATCTTGTAGAGTATACTGATGACGATTTTCCTGTATGCACAATAGGCTCTATTTTCGGGGCGTCTTCTAGAGGAAGCGCGGCGTCCAAAGACGTGCTTAATTCCCCTATGACTAACTGCTCCACAGAAATATTGTCACAATCCCTCAATACCCAAAAACAATTCACTCTCCGAACAAGTCTCCGATTCAAGACTACCAATGGGTGGAAATCAGCAGATTTATATGCCTTGATCGATTCAGGGGCATCTAACTCTTTCATCAACTTAGACTTTTGCAGATATCACAATCTTGTTTTGGATAAATTAACCACACCGATCATAGTGACAAATGCGGATGGCTCTGAAGGAGCAATAGGGAAAATCACGCATCAGGTCACGATACTATTCGACGTTCAAGGACATTCCGAATATGCAGACTTCTATGTTACCATTTTAGGAACACACTCACTTTTCATAGGATATGATTGGCTAGAACGCCATAACCCTAAGATCAATTGGGTAAAGAAAGAACTAATGTTTTCCAGATGCACCAATCAATGCAAATTCCGACAAAGGGACCGACTACCAGCTTCCATATTCCAACGAGCCATCGAAGAAGGGCTCAAGGAAAAAGTACCTGTTCAATATCACGAATACCTTGATGTCTTTTCACAGAACGAATCGGAACGAATGCCGATAAGGAAGCCATGGGATCACGCTATTGATCTCAAACCCGACTTCGAACCAAGAAAAGGCAGGATTATTCCTTTATCCGATCCCGACATGGAAGAGGTCAGAACGTTCATCGAAAAAGAACTCAAGAAAGGCTATATCCGACCTTCCAAATCTCCTCAAACGTCACCCGTATTCTTTATTCCAAAGAAAGATGGTAAAAAACGAATGGTCATTGATTACCGTTATCTCAATGACGGAACTATCAAAAACGCATACCCATTGCCGCTAATCCCTCAATTAATAGATCGACTCAAGGGTGCTGACCTCTTCACCACCATGGATCTACGATGGGGATACAACAATATCCGAATCAAAGAAGGCGACGAATGGAAAGAAGCTTTCGTCACTCCTCTCGGTTCCTACGAACCGTTGGTGATGTATTTTGGAATGACTAATTCACCATCCACATTTCAACAGATGATGAACGACGTCTTTAACGACATGTACACGGTCGTTATCATCTTCATGGACGACTGTAACATCTTCACCAAAGGAAGACCAACGGAGGAACACCGAAGGATTGTCAAGGAAGTTCTTCAACGTCTACGAGAAAACGACCTTTACGTCAAACCAGAGAAATGTCACTTCGAGCAAAAGAAGGTGGACTTCCTTGGAATGGTCGTATCAAAAGAAGGCGTTGAAATGCAAAAATCTAAAGTGGCCAGAGTCCTCGATTGGCCAACTCCGACCAGACTCAAACAAGTGCAAGGCTTTCTTGGCCTTTGCAATTATTATCGACGTTTCATTGCTAATTTTGCTGACATCGCCAGACCCTTAAATGACCTCACCAAAAAGGATACACCCTTCGAATGGGGACCAAGACAAGAACAGGCGTTCAATGACCTCAAAGGATGCTTCACCAAAGCACCTCTTCTCGCATACCCCGATCAAGAAAAAGAAATGCGAGTAGAAACGGATGCTAGCGACATCGCCACAGGAGGAGTATTATCAGTAAAAGGAGAAGACGGTTTGTGGCGACCAACCGCGTTTATCTCTCACTCTTTTGATAGTGCTGAGCGAAACTATCCAATCTATGACAAAGAGCTCTTGGCAGTCATTCGCGCTCTCAAAGAATGGCGCCATTACCTTATTGGGAGAACTTCTTTCGAAATTTGGACGGACCACAAGAATCTCGAATACTGGCGCAAACCACAAACCTTATCCCCTAGACAAGCACGATGGCATGCACTCCTTCAAGAATTCAATTACACGATGTGCTACAAACCAGGAACAACGAACGGTCGAGCAGACGCTCTATCAAGAAGACCAGATCACGGTGACGCGGTTATGGACCACAATACTAACATCACCATTTTCCCAGAAATCGCCGAAACGAATAACATTTCCTTATCTTCTTCCTTTTACGATGAACTCATCTCTGAATCACAGAAAATTTCAGGAGACGTAGAAGGTTTTGCCTTCGACGATGAGGAAAAAATATTCAAAAATAACTCTGGAAAAACTTTCGTTCCTCCTTCACTTCGCACAAAACTTCTGAATATTTGCCATGACGCTCCTATTGCCAGCCACCCCGGTCAGGCACGCACAATTCATCTTCTTTCCCGATATTTCACATGGCCCGGCATTACTAAAGATGCCAAGCTTTACGTAGATTCTTGCCAAACGTGCACCCTCACGAAGGGTAAGCAAAAGGCACTGGCAGGAAAACTTTTACCCCTTCCTATTCCCGAACACCCATGGGAAGATATCTCCGTTGATTTCATTACCGGACTTCCCCTTTCATCTTCATATGACTCAATTTGTGTTGTAGTGGACAGATTCTCCAAAGAAGTAGTCTTCGTTCCATGCGTCAAAACCACATCCTCCAAGGACTTGGCTCGTATTTTCAGAGACAATGTTTGGTGCATCCACGGACTTCCTCGTACTATAGTTTCAGATCGCGGACCTCAATTTGTTTCTGATTTCACTTCCGAACTTTGTAAACTCCTAGGGATCGAACAACGGCTCTCCACGGCCTATCACCCTCAAACCGACGGACAAACCGAAAGGATCAATCGAGATCTAGAACAATACCTCCGTGCTTACGTGGCGAAGAAGCAGGAAACCTGGGCAGAATGGATCAAATTAGCCCAATTCCAGCACAATAACGCCCTCACTTCCGCCACCGGCACTATTCCTTTCGCCATTACCCGAAATTATCATCCCCGTCTAGGTTTTGAAGGGAATACCAAAACCACTGCTGGAGAATTTGGCAAAGAGGCAGGCAAAGCTCACACGGAAATTAAGGAAGCCCTCGAGGCATCCCAAAAAAGAATGAAACGTTCCGCGGAGCAAAAAAGAAGCGAAGCACCAGATTACACGATCGGCGATCAGGTATGGCTATCCATGGAACATCTCAAACTCCCTTATACCGCACGGAAATTAACCCAAAAATGGATCGGACCCTATACCATCACAAAGGTCCTACCAAATGCAGTTTCCCTGCGTCTTCCTAAATCCATCCACATCCATCCGACGGTCAACGTTTCCCATATCAAACCTTATCGAGATGTTCTAGAAGGACAACCAACCCTCCGCCCTGACCCAATCGTAATCACAGAAGAAGGATACGAAGAATATGAAGTCGAAAAGATAGTGGCATCGCGGATGAAAGGACGACAACTTCAATATCTCGTCCATTGGAAAGGACATCAGGAAAATTTTAAAGAGCTGATATTCCTAGTGAAATATGACCTACTAGTTATCACTTTGACAGAAGAGGATAAATGTATTTATAACATTATCCTCTTCTAATCATAATGTTAGTGGACAGCTAATAATATATAGTCCTTGGTGAATATTTTATTAATTATCATTTCAATTGCATTTTGACATTCAATAGATCATACTTTTCTAATTGTGTTATTGGACTGAGAAGAATTGATAATGTTTGTTCATATCAATAGTATAATTAGTATGTGTGGTAATGCTCTGTCATTTAGCAATCATAATTGCATTCAAAGAGTTTCAATGATATGTTGTTTCATCTTGTTTTGACTATGACCATTGATTATCATGTATATCATCAATGATCATTAATGGATGTCTGAATAACCAAAAGTGTGGGAAATGATTTGTAAAAACTATACAGTACATAGTATATATACTGGCCCTTTGTTGCTTTCCAATTTCTTCACTCTTGTCTCTGAGTTCCATCCTCAGAGCAAGAGTCACTCCAAGGAGTCACTTCAAGTCTCATATTTAGTGAGACTTGAATGTGAGACTTGGAGTTCATCATTCAATAGGTGAGTTCAAGTTTACATTGGTGTGGTGTGATATGACTTGTAAGTTTTTTTTTTTTTCTTTACATGGTTTCTATGGTTACACTAGTAGTTTACAAGGTGAGTCTATGTGTAGATAGTGATATTGTAAGTAGAATCAATACATGGTTCTTGAACTATGTACCAGGATTGAGGAATTGAGTCTTGTGCTAATGGTTTCATGATCAATTTTTTTTGAGTGTCAAGGATGTTGATGATAATGTCAGATAATGCTTGATATACCATCTAATTATGATACACTTGGTCATCACCATCAGCTGTGTCATGTGTGTCAAGATGACATTGATGACACTGATGATATACCAATATCATCTAGACATATATGATCTACTTAACCCTAATGATGGGTTTGATCAATGCTATAAACACTCCCAGAAACTATATAGTATGATCAGTGGGTGTATCATTTTGATAAATCTTATAGGGTTTGATAGCATAGCTAAAGGTATAGCAAGGATTATCTTTTCTATTAAATTTTCCTGATGCGATGGGATGAAACGGATCGTACCTGGGAACCTTTGGCCAATCTGACCAACGTGGATAAAGCAATTACCGAGTTCCATAAAAAGAATCCGTCTTCTCCCAGAAAGATCCGAGGAATTTCTACCTCCGACTTCACTTCCCTTTTCCATGATTACTCAATAGACACCGCAACACGCTTCCATGCCACGAGGCTAGATTTCGAAGGAGGAATATAAACCCCTTCTCACACCCTCGACTTCACCAACGTCTTCATCCTTCAACCATGTCCATTATCGTCTTCTTCCTCTGCGCCACGACGGCTTTCCTCGCCTTCCTACTCTATGTGATTTCCCATGCCATCCTCGACCGCGCTTCTTCTGTCATCCAGGAAGCAGCCCGACAGAACACACCCATCATCATATCCTTACCCCTCAGCCCCTTCCACGTCTTCACTTTCTCTACCATTGTCTCTGCCGAATGGAATGCCATAGGCATCCAGCAACGATGGGGTAAGCTTATTAAGCGTCCACAGGGAGAATGGGAGAATGACCAATGGGACATCAATAACGATGTGCCGGCGAATGGTCTAAATCAGGGTCAGTGGGGGAACTGGTAAGCCGAGTCGTCTTTTACGGCGATCCATACCCGGAAACGGATTGGATAGGCTTATCGGGTCTCGTCGGGACGACTCGATCTAAGAGGGGGGTAGTGTTACGATTTCATCCTTCCTATTCATCCTCATTGGCTAACGTATCGTATGATTTTACTTCTCTTTTCCATTGGCTTGCCGTATGACTCCACTTTTCTACTCGTACAGCCTCGACTGCGCATACCTATACACGCAGCATTGCACGCCTAAGTTAGGTAGTTCATAGCTCGGTCTGTGCGCAGCCCTCTCTAGTATTTAAACCCATGTAAAATACCTACAACAACAGTCTTATCCACTTGTTCAAACCTCGCCTTAGGCCTGAGTGCGAATTAAGGGTACCGCTCTTCATCCTCATCCTCTCGCTTCGGACTTGACGATTAGTCTTGAAGCCTTGAACACTGGTCGATTGTTGTCTTGCCCTCGAGCATTACGACTCTAAAGTCTAGGTCGTTACACCTGTGAAAGAGGGGTTTACAACCATAGAGAGTGATGAACTCCTACAGTGCATGAATGTGGCTTGGGTGTTGACCAGCTGACCAATGTCATTCAGCTCCACACCTACAGAATGAAACTCACTCTTGCCTGTAGCTGTGGCTTGGCCAGTTGCAAGGAAATGTTTCTCATGTGGTGCAGAGGTGGGAGAAAAGCGCTCTCTGGCATGAATGAGGGAGGTGAGGGTAGGAGCATAGGACAAGATGTATATCTCAGAGAGATTCCATTAACTCTTCTGAAATGGACCAGCAGCATGCAAGGGTAGCAAATGTTATGATTTCTTCATTTTCTCCTTATCCTATTGGACCATCAACCATATGATTTCAGCTCTTTTTTCATTGGACACATCATCGTTCCACTTTCTCCTTACTGTTTATATCTACATAGCCTTGACTGTTCATAGCTGCATATGCAGCCTTACTTGTACATACATGGTAATGCATAGCTTGGTCCATGCTAGATAGTCTACAGTATAAATACCCATGTACATTACGATCACACCCCAGTCTTATCCATTTGTTCTTTCCTTGTCTCTAGACTTGGACTTGAATTAAGGGTACCACTCCCTATTCCCTCATCTACTCACTTCAGGTCTGACAATTGACCTTAAAGCCTTGAACACTGGTACTCATGATACATCAAATAGGTTTGGTGTACATTGTCTTGCCCTCAAGCATCACAACTCTGTCTAGGTTGTTATAGCAAAGAGAACATGGCAGCTGGACACCACTATATGCATGACCCAGGTGGATGGGTCATCTGAAGGATATCAATGATAGGTCCAACAATTTGATCCCAGACTTTGTGTAAGAAGGTTGCAAGCCCCCTCAACATGTCCTCCTTTTTAAGTGTTTGGTCAATGAATGGAGCTCTGTTGACACTGTGGCCAGTGGATACCATGAATTTCAATGCTAGATTCAGCATGTATTCACTTGAAGTTCACAGACTAAGTACATGAAGATCATTGGAAAAAAAATCACTGAAGTGGCATGTATCCACTCTGAATTTCAGTGGATATATAACTGTATTCCACTGATCTACTCAGTGATTTTCACCTTGCTGGCATCTTCCATTCAATTTCAGCTGCATTTACCAAGTGTTTATTGAAGTTCATCAGCAAACCAACCTTTTTTCCACATAGCCAAAATTTGGCTCTGTACTAGGACAGATCCTTGAGGGCAAGGAAGATGTTGGGATCATATGTCAGATGGTGCCGGTATTCCCAAGCTATCCTGAAGAAGTTGAATGCAGTGTGAAATGAATTGAAGACATGCAAGATAACATGAGGGAGGACAGCCATCAGCACAAAGGGATGGGGTTGTATGGGGACAGAAGGAGGAGGCTCTGGCAGGGCATCCCTAAATCATGCAGGTAAATGGTGAGCTCGAAGAGGACAGTGGGAAGTGGCCATGTCTGGAAGCTCTTGACTCACAGCACTGGTCCAACTGGGTGGTGGTGTAGCAAGAGCTTGAGGATTCAACACACATCCTATCCCTTGGCTGCTAACTTCTGAACAACCTATGGTCATATTGATGGGTTCAGAAGGGACTTTAGTGGCCATGGAGGGCCCTGGGAGGGAGGTGGGGAAAATGGGCTGGCGGCCAGTCTCTGAATAGGTTACAGTTGTGTTGGTGGGATTAGAACTTGAAGGGACTGTGCTGGCTGCCATTGAGGGATCTGAGAGGGATGTTGAGGTGTGGATGATGGGCTGGAGTAAGAGATTTGAATCATCTTGCCATGCTTTCTTCAAAGACTGATCACAAAAATTGGTGCATCTTTGTTTCTTCCAAAGTTGAGAATGATATGCTGAGTAGTGTGGACACATCAAGTGATGAAGAGTGACCGCCTGACTGCTATTGAAGGAATGCTCACATGGGTGAGCACTGCATTTGAAACGACCAGTCATCAATGAAAAAATAAGGAAGATAGTGAGTAAAACAAAGGTTGTGATTCAATGCATTAGTAGCATTGGCACAAGGAAAGCCTTGCTGGCATTGACTCAAATGACCAACTACTAGTATGCCTGGGCTAGCCCAAGCCTAAGAGTCAGTGTCCGAGTCATGGCATGACTGACATTTCTCCAACTTGCCAACTTGGGGCCTGTTCATTGACTCAGAATAGAAGA
>QFES01000714.1:0-11015 GCA_003316375.1 Tylopilus plumbeoviolaceoides
GATCATTGCGACAGGGCAGGGGACCTGTTTTCCATCGTGTCAGTTTCGTCCCGACGGTCGTAGTGTGGTTAGGAAGGTGTGTATTTCAGCTGGGTTTGTGATTCCACTGGGCTGGATACAGTTTACGATAGCATCGGTCACAACTTAGCTCAATCGCTTCGTTCCTGGCTTCTAGGTTCAGGAGGTTTATGCCTCCATGCTCAACCGGCTTCATCAGTTGTTCGAGGCTTAGGCCTGGTGGGGCTTTCCCTTCATCCCATATGAAATTTCTGATAATTCGCTGCAGCGATTTTAGTATCGTCTGTGGCATTCCTTGCACTTTCGTCAGGAACTGTGTCATCCCTCCCACAATCATCTGGATGATGAGTCGTTTCGCATCTAAGGTGGGTTTGGAGGTTGCCCAAGTATCTAACCGGGCTTTAATTTTGTCTAACACTATGCTCCAGGGCTGTGCTTGATCCAGATTATTTCCTATCCAGGCACCCAGGATCCTAGTCGGGTGGCCGTCTGTTGCAATGCGTATCCCTACCGGAAGAGGTGTGTCTGTCGGGTGTAGGCAGCAAGTCTCTAGGACTCGTGCCCGGTGTTGTCTTGTGCCCATTGGGATGATTTCTGTTTTTTCCAGGTTGAATTTCGCACCTGAGGCTTTGCACCAGGTGGCGAGGATATTTTCGAGTGTATAGTATTTGTCTGTCTCGGACAGGTAGACTGTGGTATCGTCGGCATAGAGCTTTACAAGGATTCTGCTTGCCGTACCCGGAATTGAGAAGCCAGTCAGGTCTGGTGAGTTTCGGAGTGAAGCTGCATCAGCAAAACTGCAAAAGCTCTGAACTGACTGAACTGACTGAACTGACTGGAGCCAATTAATTCACACATACAATGCTCCAATAATCCAAACATTCAATAATCTCAATTTGCAAGTGGTGCAGTTGACCAATCCTTTCAAAATTTCAATTAATTCATACATACAGTGGTCCAATAATTCAAACACCCAAGAATCTCAATAAACTCAAGAGATCAGACTTTTAAAGTTCCCATTTAAACAACACCATCAAAAACCTCAATGATTCATTAAATCAATAGCCCAGTTGAATTAGTAGTATCAATTGTCTAGTTGACTAATGATCCATAAAGTCAGGTGCTGCACTGCTCTCAAATAGCCTAGTAATCCAATGATTCAATGATTCAGTTCATATGTCTGACCAATAGCCCAGTGGATAAGCTACCCAATGTTTTCAGCTATGCAGTAACTTAAGTGATACAATGAAGCAGGTGAACCAATCAACCAGTTATTGAGGAAGTCCAGTCATTCAACCAATTCAGAAAGCCAGATGATCCAGTGAAGCAGTGCTGCTCAGTGAAACATTCAGCAAGTTGTTGAAGAAGTCCAGTGACTCCAGTCATTCAACCAATTCAGAAAGCCAGATGATCCAGTGAAGCAGTGCTACTCAGTGAAACATTCAGCAAGTTGTTGAAGAAGTCCAGTGACTCCAGTCATTCAACCAATTCAGGAAGCCAGATGATCCAGTGAAGCAGTGCTACTCAGTGAAACATTCAGCAAGTTGTTGAAGAAGTCCAGTGACTCCAGTCATTCAACCAATTCAGAAAGCCAGATGATCCAGTGAAGCAGTGCTACTCAGTGAAACATTCAGCAAGTTGTTGAAGAAGTCCAGTGACTCCAGTCATTCAATCAATCCAGAAAGCCAGATAGTTCATCTGGCCAGGGATTTCAATCATTTCAGAAATCCACATGGTTCAGCTAGCTAGAGCTCTCATCAATTCAGTGAACTCATTGTTCCATGAAATCCAGAAACTCAGTGAACCAATGCTCTCAGTGAGCCAATCAACCAATTGTTGAAGAAGCCCAGTCATTTAATCAATGCAGATAGTTCAGTTAGCCAGGGCTCCCATCATACTAGTTAATTTAGTGAATCCACTGCTCCATTCATTTCAATGATCCAGTGCAGAAGCAGTATTATTCATTCAGTTGGCCCATAATTACAGTCAACTAGTAGTCCATGTCACCCAGTCTTCCATTCATTCAGTTGGCTCATAGCCACAGCCAGCCAGTAGTCCATGTCATCCAGTCTTCCAGTAGCCCCTAGAGACACAATGTGAGCCATTCACAACTTCGAGTGATCAAGGAAGTAATGTCTCCTAATAAATACACCATATCCAAACCATCCATGCTACATTTCCTGCCAACTACCAGCCATCCCAACCAGTTAGGGGAGTGGCACACCTAGGCTCTTGTCAGTCCCTGATCGTCCACCATCCAGACGACCCACATATACAGCTCTCCATCGTCATTGGTACAGCTATGTCAAGCGTGCAGACACAAGCCTAGGTCTCCGAGTATTATACCAGCACACTGTGCCCTGCAGTATTTTGTCGGCCCGTGCAAAGGGTAACAACGGCAGTATCTAATGTTGATGCGGTCCTCCTGCAAATTGACAACACGAGCAAGACCTAAAGCTCTCTGTCAGCATGGAGGGGTGAGGAATTGTGACAAGCGCTCACCGTAAATCCGGGCTTCCGTGCGAAGGGGGGGATCATGACGGCGACCCATGAGTGTCGCCCAGGGGTCTCTTGTCAGCGTAAACACAAAGGGGGACTTCGCAATAGCCACTCACCGTTGAGCCCGACTTCTGTCCAATGGCCTCCACACTTTTCTACCGTCCCACACAGAATGGCCTTGCCTGTGATTCTGTCAGCGCAAATACGAAGGGAAAAGTTGCAACAGTCACTCGCTGTTAAGCCTGGCTGCGCGTTGTAGCCTTACCTAGGGTTCTTCGTCGGCAACTCGCAGTTCAGCCAGGCTCCACATGTTGGCATTGCCTAACAGTCTCTGTCAGTGTAAACGCGAAGGGGCATCGAGAGGGTAATCCACCGTATCCTATGTTGATCCAGGCTTCCGCGCGTTCGTCCCCATAGCTTCCTTGGACCATGACATACCAATGACCTAGGAATCTCTGTCAGGATAGAAATGGAGGGAAACGGAGACGGCAGCTCACACTGCCTGTAGAAACGTTCAGACCTCTGCAGCTTCGCCATCCCACCTGACTCGATGACAACGAAAATGAGAGCTCCAGGTTTTCATCACAATGTAACTAGAAGAATGTTCAGGAGGGGTGCCATATCGTCGACGCTGTCCTGGAATTCAAGAAGCCGGTTGGATCTTCAACAAGTGGTGATGTGGCATAGCATGGGAAAAGTGAAAGGAAGAGCAACGAAAACAACCTAGTACACGTGACTTGCGCCCTTTGTTTACATCGCTTTGCACTAACATCGCTGGCAAGCTTACAAAGTGTTAGCACTAGGGAGCGTGCAAACTGCTGAAAATTTACACACTACGCTCGCAGGTAGCACGCCAACGGTTCGCCATGATCCATGTGATTAAGGAGGATTGTAAAACGGGCCCCAATCTGCTTCAAGTTATCAGTAGTGTCCTCGCGGAACAAACAGCCTGAGAACAACCAAGGCACGGCCCGGGAGAGTACATAGATGGAGAACAAACCGTACCACACGAATGAGGCAACGAGGAAAATGCCACCGAGGACATAGAGCTGGAGATCGTTTTGATAGATTTGGCTCGAGAGGAGCGTCATTTGGTAGCTGTTGGCTGCCAACATCTGCCATGCGCGTCAGCATGCACGCGTCTCCATAGAGCTTGGAAAAGATGCTTGCCTGGCCGAGAGCGATACGCAGAGAAGCCCCGGCTCTGTGAGTTGTCAGCTTCGTTCAGACTCGGAGGATAATGGGACTGGGATGAGCTTACCAATCAACCGTACACGTCTTCGTGTCAATCCAGCCAACGTGTAAGGAACCATTCTTCAGATGACCATTAAAGTGCTTGATGAAACCTAAGATCTATTCCATCTCAATGCAACCTTGGACGGTGAACTTTCTCCCATTTTGTGCGCGAGCTGCCCCAGGGACCAACTTCGGCGAATCCAATGATGACGACTTTCTCCAAGTCGATGATACCTCGGAGCTTGCTGAGTTCCTCGAGGGAGGACACTGACTCCAGCACGGTTTGTTTCATTTCTGTTGCACATACTCATCAAGGAGTTGCAGTAGCACGGTGATTTTGCCAGCGTCAAGGAAACACGTGTCGTCCTGAAGATACTTTCGCGTCGACTCGTCGCGAGTCAGAACATCAAAAGAGAAGCAAGATACACGATACACACCTCGTAGCCCTGGCAAAAGAATTGCAACTCGGCGTCCGGCGTCTCCATGACCTCCTTCACATACTCAAATTCCACCCCACGTTTCTTAAAGTCAGATCCTTTCAGTAATAGTTTAGTGATCAACGTCAAAATCCGATCTGTGTAAAGTTTTCTGAAAAGCATCGGATGCGAGGCCGCTGTAAGGAACTACCGTTCCTTACGGTTGTAGGACCTATCCTATGACCTCTACACGACTTCCCTATCATCGTCACTCACGTCCTTAGTGCCAGTGATCCTATTCACCCGCATCACGTCTGTCCGTCGTCCGTCGTTGTCCGCTTGTCCGCTCCTACAGGAATCGTCCGGAACGTCCTGTCCTTTGTCCACAATAGTCCGTGTCGCACCGGAATGTCATTTGAGGTTCGTGACCACTTTATTCTATGACGTTGGACATCTTGGCTAGTTCCTTATGGTTTTCAACGTGTGAGGCACAAGGTACTTACACTCCATATGGTCCTGTCATACTTATTTCAAATTGGTGTTGTTATGGCAGTCTGGAGTATGCTCTGGACTATAAACTGTTTGTCAGATGATTTGAATGCATCTTGCACCCGTTAGCATTGATCACACTTCGCTCGCCGTCCTTTTGCTCGTCCTCATTGTCCTCATTGTTGTCCGCCGTATTATCATGTCCGCTATCGTCCGTCATGTCTGCATCTGTTCCGACTGCAGTGGTCACACTAGTCGTCACTCTCTACGCACCGGACAACCATCGTCCATCTATCATCGTTCGCTTCTTGTCCTCCTCGAAGCCTCCCACATTCTCTTCCGTCCATCCCTCCTGGTTTCCTGAGGTCCGGACCTGCTTAGGACCCTCCGGACTCTTCTGTCTTTAGGTCTCCTCCTTCACCAACTCATCAAGAGTCTCTTTAGGGACGAACCTATCGTTCCCTTAGATCATTTCTTTTGTCAAGGACCTAGTTGGACTTGTCCTTCAGGATCCCTTACATCCCTTCACCACCTTGCGCAGCTCCATCAGAGTCATCAATTTCGTCAAGCAATAGTATAACGAGGGACTTACGTGCCAACCTGTCACGTGGCATAATTGGAGCGATTATGAGCGTCACGTCCGACAGCACGCTGCATGGTGACACCGCCGCAGAACACAGCGTCAACCAGTGCGGAGATGTGAAGAACATCTCCGAGGGAGTGGCCAGCAGATCTTTCTACATAAAGCCTTTTATGCGCATGTAGCCTTCTCGGTCACAACCAAGCGGATTTGAATGGCGTAGCACCGGCCATTGGGATGGCTAAAGGTATACTGGGGGGCGCGCATGTTGATGTTGGCAAAGAGGGGGAGAGTTTTGACGTATCCATCTTTGTCCGTATCGTAGGTCATGTCCATGTAACGCTGTGCTTGTCCCTTGATACCATTGAAATGAATGATCTTCTCCTTTGGATTATCCTTGGCGATTTCGATGATCGAGAACCCGCAAACCGCAAGAAGGTGAGCATCAACAACGTCCCAAACAGCACAAGTAGCAGGCGAAGTGTTGTGCAGATCCATGAGCTGAAGCCCATACAAGCTGTTAGTCCTTGTGATCCCTGACTGGTGAAGACATACCGTGGCAGGTTGCACAATTTCAGCCGTGCCCTCGAGGACCTTTTCATCCCGCCGCTGATTGAATGTCTCAGCCCTGACGAGCATGTTACCATTGCGCATGCCGATGTGACGTACCTTGACCATCAATGCATCTCCAGGAAGCACAATGCCAACGGAGGAAACATGACATCTACAAGGATGTCAAGCTTGAACTCGATAATGGCCAAAGGACAACTTATGTGATAACTCTGTCAGAGTTGCCTTCTGCAACAATGTTCTCCACAAAGCGATGGGTAGCAGCACTAGACCACATACCATGCATGATCGTCCTGGGAAGAGCAACAAAGTCTGAGAAGTACGAATTAACATGGGTGGGATTGAAATCGCCAGTGAGCGTGGAGTAGGGGGGCAAGCGCCCAGACCCTCGCAATTGGGAGCAGTACGTGTGAGAGGCTGGCATCGGAAACGTGGAAATCAGAGGCATTGGTGATGGGGGCGTGTCAAGCTCGCGAGAGGCAGCGTTCAACATACGCGAATCCGGGCGGGTGACATTGGGACGGAGGAGGTACGTGAGACGGTGACCGTTTCCTTGCCTGATGGACTTGTGTCAGTCAAGGAGAATGGGACGCCCTGAAGGGAACATACTGAAACTGACGACGCCGTACCACCTGGCGACACAATGGACGACGTAGCACTCGAAGCCACTGTCTTGGTCCGCCAGCGCGGAATCGGCTTTGACGGCCCAGACGAGCCTGAGCCGTCTGGCTTCTCAGGCGAATTCGCGGATGTCGTCCCTGCTGCCGACAGGGTCGGCGGGAAAGCGGAGGGCGCCCTTGGTGTCATCAGGGTTGAGATAGGTTCTGCCTTGCAACCATGCTACAAGGTGGGTCTCTATGGCCTTGACAAAGTGGGGCAAAGGACGGGCGCGGAGGGTACGGCGGGTGCCCCGCAGTGAGAGGAAGAAGAGGCCAGCGGTGGATGTGTGCGGGAGCGAAGGAGGGGGGCGAGAGGTCGGCATGGAAATGGAGCGGGGCAGATAAGCCGGGAGTGGAGCTGCAAGGGATGGGTCAAGTCGAGGGTGGTGGGGAAGGCGATGTGCAGGCTGTGGGTGAACCTCGCTGTGGATGGATCAGTCGATGCGGGTGCACAACTTGGCAATGGATAGCACCATTCTCGCGGCGTCTGACCCAGCGCTTTCCCTCTGGCTCTGATTGTTCCTGCTTAGCCCTGGGCTGGGACTCTGAGACATGGAGATGTGCGAATCGATCTGTGAGCTTTGGATTGCGAAGAACGGCGGGGAACGACAATATTAATGGAACGGGTTCAACGTCTTGCATGGTGCATCAGCAAAACCCGGAATTCAGCTTAGTGGTGAGGTATACTAGCGCATAGTGCTCATAGTGCTCATAGTGCTTGACAGTACTGGACAGCTACTCCAGGTTTTGCTGATGTGGTGAGTATGACACCGTGACTGTCACAGAGCGTGGGCGATAAGACTCCGAGTCCTGGCGACCAACGGTCTCTACGTCTTCGACAGGTGACTCAGTCCATCTCTCGATCCATCTCTCGCACACTCGATGCTCACCCAGACTGCCACAGACACTACGCCTGCGTCTACCACCAGGACTAGCACCGCATAAAACACCTCATAACGCCGTCTCACACACCGTCACACCACAAGCCGCCGACACGTCCACGCCCAGCAGCTCTATCGTGAGCAGCCCGCACAACACACCCTTCTCCACTACTGGCTCCATCGCGGCCATTGGCCCAGATGCCATCCCCTCCCAAACACTACTCAACGAGAAATCCAATGCCCTCCAGTTCGACGAGGAAGCTAAAGTCGTGTATGGCATCATGCTGTCGTTGTGCAGCATGATCAAGAAACTCTCCACAAGGTGCGTGGCGTCCATGCGTCACCCGCCTGATCTGACTTGCGTCGCCAGAGACGAGCAGTTCACGAGCTATCGCACATCCACCTACAGACTGCATCTATATGAAACCTACAGTAGCCCTTTTGTGAACTTTGTAGTCAGCAACCCGCTCGTGCCGATGGACTCTCGTGAGCAAGGCATTCCGTGCAAGCGTCGATCGCTTGATCTGCGAGTTATCTACCTTTGCTTGATAGCGATAGATGCCAGTGGTATGTCTTGCAAAAATGTATACTACACTATGACATGCATTGCCATGATGGTCATCGAGTAGACGTGGGGGCTTGACTTCTAGATTGTCTAGTGTCTTGTTGTTCGAGTTGTTTTCTGAGCACGTTCATCAATGACATCTTCATATCCACTTCCTGCTCACTCTCTCCCTTGTCTCCATCCATCTCTTCCGTATCTCCTGCCGCCCCTCATCTAGCGCCAGCTTGGTCTCACCCAGCCGCAACATGTCTTCCTCGATCGTTCCCCACGTTATCAACTTCACCACATCCACATCCCGTTTCCCTGTCCGGTACGCACGGTCCTGTGCCTGTCGGTCATTGTGCGGGTTGAAATCCTGCAAAGAATGAAATGGGTAGTGTTGAGGCTATTCGTCGAGACTCACACAATGACAATGCTGGCTGTCGTCAGATTGATGCCCATGCCCCCTGCTTTCGTGGAAAGAAGAAAGACGGATATAGATTCATCCTCCGTAATGTTATGATTTCATCCTTTTTCATCATCCTCATTGGCTAACGTATCGTATGATCCTCTTTCCTCTTTCCATTGGTTTATCATATGACTCCACCTTTTTACTCGTACAGCCCCGACTGTGCACGGCTATGTACGCAGCATCGCTCGCCCATACGTAGTAGTTCATAGCTTGGTCTGTGCTCGTCTTGTCTCAGTATTTAAACCCATGTACAGTAGAGTAAACAGCAGTCTTATCCACTTGTTCAATCCTCGCCTTAGGCTTGAGTGCGAATTAAGGGTACTGCTCCCTATCCTCATCTACTCGTTTCGGACTTGATGATTAGTCTTGAAGCCTTGAACACCGGTTGTCTGTTGTCTTGCCCTCGAGCGTTACGACTCAAAGTTTAGGTCGTTACACTTGGATAAGACTACTTACTTGAGTGCAAGACGTTGCCTCAGAAGAATTACCCTCTACGCGAAGAATCGATATTCGCTACCACGATACGATACATCAGAAAAATTGCCCAGAACTAGGTTGGAAGATACTTAGTAGTAAGCAATGATGTCGGACCCATTTAACATGGATGATCTCAAAGCGGCGCTCATCGATGCCATGAAAGAAGGCACGAAGGCCGAAGAAACAACGAAGAAGATTGCCGAACCAGGCAAATGGGACGGTGACAAGAAGAAGTTCCGTCTGTGGTGGACAAAGATACGTCTCTGGGTTTCGACTCAAACCTGGAAAACAGATAAAGTACGGGCCATGGCGGTCCTACTTCGTCTCGAAGGAAAGGCGGAACCCTTCGCCCAACTAACAATGGAAAAGTATCTTGACGCCGAAACAAAGAAAGACAAGGATGGAGACCTACGAGGAGAAGCAGTCTGGCCCGACTGGACGCAACTTCAGGAAGAAGTAACGACTTTCTTCCAGATCAAAACTCTTGAGTACCAATCGTATCAGGAGCTTAAAGCGTTCAAACAAGGAACCATGCTTACGGCAGACTTCCTCCAGAAGTTCGATATCCTGAAAAGAGAAGCAAAGGTGTCGGAAGGAGAAGCGGCACACCTACTCAAACAAGCGGTCAGGTTCTCCACTTACCAACAGGTCTCTCTCCACTGCGAAATCGAGGACGATGAATACGATGATCTGTATAGGCAATACGATGCCTACGGAAAAACTCTCGAAAGGATCCATGAGGAGCGAGGAGCGGCTAGGGCGGCTCAAGCCCCGAAGCCTTACCGAGGACAATACCGTCCTCAACAGGGCCAGCAAGGGCAGAGCCAACCAAGGTTTACGCCCACAGGGACACAGCCTGGCCGCGGAGCTCCCATGGAGATAGGGATGCAGTATGCCGGTGATACCCGTACTTGCTACAACTGCGGAGAAGTAGGGCACATCGCCCGAAACTGCAAGAAGCCAAAGAAGGCAAACGCGAGATCTTCGGAACTCGCACCGGTTCAGCCGCAGACAACCATAGGAGGGGGGTACGCCTCCCACAATGCCACTTATGTCACAGCAGAAGCAGAAGCCTACTGGCGAGACAAACTCGCGGTTGAGGCTAAACAACAGGAGGCTTTAAAAGGCCAATGATCTTGAACGAAGAGGGTGTTCATGATCTTACAGAGTATACTAATGACGATTTTCCTGTATGCACGATAGGCTCTATTTTCGGGGCGTCTTTCAGTGAAAGCGCGGCGTCCAAAGACGTGCTTAATTCCCCTATGACTAACTGCTCCACAGAAATATCGTCACAATCCCTCGACACTCAAAAACAATTCACTCTCCAAACAAGTCTCCGATTCAAAACTATCACTGGATGGAAATCGGCAGATCTATATGCCCTACTCGATTCAGGAGCTTCTAATTCCTTTATCGATTTAGACTTTTGCAGATATCATAATCTCGTTTTGGATAAATTAACCAACCCAATAGTAGTGACAAATGCAGACGGCTCTGAAGGAGCAATAGGAAAAATCATGCATCAAGTCACAGTATTATTTGACGTTCAAGGGCATTCCGAATATGCAGACTTCTATGTTACCGTTCTAGGAACACATTCACTCTTCATAGGATACGATTGGCTAGAACGCCACAATCCAAAGGTCGATTGGGTAAAAAGAGAACTAACGTTTTCTAGATGCACCAATCAATGCAAATTCCGACAAAACGATCGACTACCAGCTTCAATGTTCCAACGAGCCATAGAAGAAGGGCTCAAGGAAAAAGTACCCACTCAGTATCATGATTATCTTGACGTTTTCTCACAGAATGAATCGGAACAAATGCCGATCAGAAAGCCATGGGACCATGCCATAGATCTTAAAGAAGATTTCGAACCCAGAAAAGGACGGATCATCCCATTATCTGATCCAGATATGGAAGAGGTAAGGACATTCATCGAAAAAGAACTCAAGAAAGGTTATATTCGACCTTCCAAATCTCCTCAAACATCGCCCGTATTCTTTATCCCCAAAAAAGATGGTAAAAAGCGAATGGTCATTGATTATCGTTATCTCAATGAAGGGACCATCAAGAATGCTTACCCATTACCGCTGATCCCTCAACTCATAGATCGACTTAAAGGTGCCGATCTCTTCACCACCATGGATCTCCGATGGGGATACAATAAC
>QFES01000715.1:0-13622 GCA_003316375.1 Tylopilus plumbeoviolaceoides
TGGAAGACGAGATGACTGAAATTCTGAGCCTGTATCGAAACACTCACCCTCTCATAAGTCAATATCTGAAAGGTTGCCTGAAGAATCTGGTTGATGGACTGCAAGCGACCGAGATTCAAGGAATGTTATGAAACATAACTGTCGGTCTTGCGTCACAGAGAACGTACCTTTCCCTGGGCCATCCTGCGTCTCAAGTTCACAATTGGTCGGACACCTGTCTCCTTGGGCAGTAACCGGACGAAGGAAAACCCAAGACTACGTTGTCGCAAAATTTCTTCAGCTTCTTGCTGTAGGAAAATTGTCAGTGAATAGTGGTCTAGAATTAATGAACAACCTTCTCTATCTCCTTAAAGGTCTTTTCGCTGAGCTGATCTATTAAAGGGGCGCAGAGGGTCTCCCAATCATCTTGTCTGAAATACAGAACTTGGTTACGGAATGCAGAAGAATCAGTAACATAGAACGTTGTCTGGAATGGAACAGTGAGTCTTCTCCCTTCAGCCTTGAGTGCTCACATACCCTGATCAATGGTATGACAAAAGAATCAAAATACCAAAACAAAAATTCTTCCAGCAGCTCTCGGCGCTTCAAAGAGTCAGTTACAGGTACTCGACCATGATGCCGCCCAGGTGCTCCAGGAGGGATCACCCAGTCACAGTCTGTGGTACTGAATCCCTGAAGAACGCGGTGGAGAGATATCGTTTCAAAACGCCGAGCTACAATGAATTCTTTGACATCTGCGGCCTGCTTTGAATTAAAGCTGCGGAAGAGATTAGAGCACGTACAGCTCTGAACCAACTTGAAGTTTCTCTGAGATCCCCAGAATTGCTTTGGTATGACGATTTTCGTCACGAGCATGACATAACGAAAAACCTGCAGGGGTTGTTAGCTTTCCTTTGGAGAGGACTATGGCATGCGTACTTCAACGTGGTTACACGTAAACTCGATGAACCGAGGTTTGTGCATGCCATACTTCCTGGCTTGGGAGAGTCCCAGAGGCAGAATGGAGTTTCCGCTCGAATCTATGGACACATCACCACTGTATCTCATAGGCTGAGACTCCAACCGGACAGAGTTTTCGGAAACCATTTCCTGCTTTCATCAGAGGGCCGCCTTTTCTTTGACCTAGTTGATACGCACCAGAATGACACTACTATCCATCATCTCGTTATTCATGTTAACAATCTATGTGAGACGATTATGGCGTTGGGATTGCGGGATATTCAGAAGCTTACCTTTGAGGGGCAGACTTTGTCGCGCAATGGTTTGTAGCCACATTTTCCATGCCTCCAGATCATCTTATCAAGCAACGACAGAGCTTCTTTAAGACGTTTTGGAGTTTTACACTTCCCAAGGACCTAGACCACATGTCAAACGCAAACCAGAAGATGCAGAAAATTCCCACCTTGATTTCATGTTCTCTGTCAGCATAATTTGGTTGTTGGTAGGTTTGTTTCCAGGTTGTGACAAGCGTAAAGGCATTTGATAAGCCATACTGTGAGGGAAAGATATATTTACTAAGGTGACGTGCGTCTTTTTCAAGAGCTCGAGGATCCGGATCCCTGTATGTTTCAGGATTAGCACGGGGCTTCTTGAAGTACGAGGGGCACAAGCGATTTAGAACGTCTGCAAGGTGTTAGCGCGAGGGATTCAACAATAACAAGATGCCCACGATGATAAGGCAACCCGACAATAATCCTAAAGGCATCGGGATCCCGCAAAGATCTGGCATAGAAAATACGCGTTCGCACAAAGCTTATATCTGCAGGGGTACGTCTTTCGGTCGTGAGCAAGACAGGTAACCAAAAATTTCCTGGATCCGCCTCACCTCTGGATGGGTTGACCGAAATCTCTTTTTGTCCAGGGGCTAACGAACTGCTCGCGGGTGTTTGTCACCCTCTTAACCAATCTAGGACGTTTTCTGGGTTGTAGCTGCTGCGGTATTTCCCTTTTCCGCTTTTGAGCTTGGTTGTGTGGCCCCAGGAATCCGCCTTGGGGCGTTGAGACAAATATCAACGGTTCTCCTGTGACTTGACACAGGCATTCGTTAGGTAGAGATATGAATACCGATGTTTTCAGAAGAAGGTGCAGCATCGCGTCGGCGCCGATTCTAAGAAGCCCTAAATCATTGTCCGGTGCTTGATTGAACAGTATTACCTCTGCAATAAGAGTTCCCACTCTGGTCCGTGCAACGCTGTGACGATCGTGTTGATGAACCTATTGTGTATCCCAGTGGACGATCCATGAATTCGCTCGTCATCTGATGCCTACGCTCACGGCCATGAGAGGATAGAAAGCGGCATGAAGACAAACTTACACGCCGGTATCCTATGGCAATAATGTTATTCGGTCTTGCTCTCGAGGCCAAGAACAGTCGTTCATGAGCCTTTTGTATCAACTAATTGGATACTCTCATTTCCCGAGATAAGGTATGTGCATGCGTGAACTTACGTCTCGCATATACATCATCGGCGGGGTGACCACGAAGGATGGGCGTTGTGAGGCGTTTGACCCGAGACCAACATAGGACGTCTTCAACAGGTCCTGAAATACTTGCGGCTCATCGTCGACAAGGATAGGAGGTATCTTTGTGTCAGGGGAATCGGTAGACGGCTTGAGGATCTCGTTCAAGTATTTTTCGAGCGGGACCACTTCCTCGAAGTAAAGGTCAAGGATCGCAAGGGTGAACGATCGCCGGGGAAGGTTCAACATCGAGCAAGAGTGAACCCTTCTCTGTACCCTGAGCAGGTCGACTATGCAAAAGCTAAAGGAGAGATGGAGTCGCGAGAGCCGCGACGCCACAGACGCGATTCGCGCTGTTCTGAGTCACGTGTCGCGTACATACTAGTAGATCAACTTGCTCTTTGACAAGTTCAAATCTCACGCGCACGCGCGATGCGCCACGCCACAATTCGAACAGACAATCTTCGAACGCAACAAGGGTATCACGCAATGGCATCCTTACCGAACATCGTCATTTTTGTTGAACGCCATCGGTTGTACGAGCTACAAGTATCAAGGAACAGACCTAGATGAGGACGCCACGATCTGTGACACCAGCGCATGATTGGGCGAACCTAATGACATTCAAGTTACTGAGCAGTCATTGCTGACACGCTTCTCCAGAACTTGCATTCGAGAGTAGAACAGCGAACGGAATCTTACGCGCACCACGCCACAAGGCTAGGATCCGTCACCACAGGGTGCACAACCGGCTTGCCCGCTTCGGTGCGGTTGAAAAAGATTTCCGTTTCACTGATAAAGTATTCATTCCAGAAAGGCGTGATGTTTGATGGGTCGTATTCAACGTTGACGTTCGAGTACATCGCAAATGACATGAATGTGTGAATGCAGCAAGAAGCTGCGCATTGTTGTACAGAGGAGGGACGCTAGTACCAATCAAAACGAGCGGGAGAAGACAACAAGAAAGGGACGCACTCGTCAAAGTAATATACTACATCATTGCCATGGAGCCCTGGAGGGACAGCAAATATGCCCTGGAAAAATACACATAGGGAAGAACTCATAGGTATGTACTTTTACGCTCACTGATCTTGAATGATCGATCCACAAACGCTTCCAGCAGATAGTAAGTTGGGCAAACAAATATTGCAGCAAGGCTCTCAGTCGTTCAATTTATATTTTGAGGAAGTATCTACTCGCAGTCACCCATGACCGCGATAGCCTGCTCGAGGGACGAACCCATACCTTGATACATGTACGCTGCTTCTTGTGCTTGTAGCTCTGTCATGTCCGGGAAAAGCTTGGAGACGTAATCTGTGGTCGTCAATGTCCCGTTCGGGTTCGTGAAATCCGGGACTTCGTCTGTGTTTCTGAAAGCAAGAAACATGTTCTGAGGGAACAATTGGATGAGCGCTTAATTTGTCATTTGCGAGGGTTACTGTTGGACGCTCTGTGATGAGCATACTACCGTCTACCACCGGCATCTACATATACGATCCATTGCTGTTCCAGCCAAATAACTGTCAGTGTGGTCACATTAACCATTCGTAAGCAAGCAAGGGTATTTGTCGTGGAATTACATCTGTGCTCAAAAGCGAAAAGCTCACTTTCTGTCAGCCTAAAGCTGCGAGACCACTTGATTGTAGTAGAACTGGCGTGACTATCAGTGTAATATTTGGGTGGGACGATGAAATGCCAGCGCACATCGGAGGCACACGGTAATTGTACTGGTATTGCGAGGGCAAGAAGGTCGAACTCGTAATTGCACTCGCAAAGACAGGAGGTCGAGTATTTCCGCCATCTGCGACGATGTGCTGAAGAACGGCACCAGCACCTGAAAACAAGTCATGCGTCACAAATCAGATCATAGTAACTCGTGTTTTTGAGCTTCACAAACAGCGGATTGGCCCCACAAACCTTGGATGGATCTCCACCGGAAATCGCGACCTGAGAAACACCTTGAGAGCCAAAATATTCCCAGCTCGTAGACGCCTGTACTCACGTTCTTTTGCACCCACTGCAGTGCACAACGTTGGCCCACTACAATAACGTTCAGTGCCGCTGAACGAGGAACAAGACAACGGAATAACATACAAAGTCCGGCATTCAGTGCACCACCCGCCTTCACTTCATCGCCCGCAAGGAATCCTGATTGGGGCGATTAGACCTCAGGGAGTGTACTATCGACTTACCCAAAAGGCCCAGCCGGTACTGGGTGACGACAACGATCACGCCGTTATGGGACTCTTGTATGAGGTCGGTCCCGTTGTACAAGGCTGCATACCCAGAGTCATAGCTACCACCATGAGTCCAGAACACGACTGGGAGACCTCCGTAGTCGTCGGTTCCGCGGGCATCCCTCCAGGTACGTACACGCCTGAGGGAAATCAGTGATGACGAAGATAAATTCAGTAAAGTAACACACTTCAAGTGAAAACAATCTTCTGAGGTCCCTGGCGTGGTCGTTGAGCGTTTATTGAACCCATATGGATTTACAGGGGCCGATTCACTGTTGCCGTGGCCAGCCTGATAAAACACATGTCTGGTTCCGCGGTCGCTGGTTGGATGCTTGTCTCGTTTGGAGGAGGTAAAACAGACATGAATCAATACATTGATCGTATCTCAGCTCGCGGGAATGACTAACCAACGGGAGGCGCTGCGTAGCGGATGCTCTTGAAGCTCATTACGTTCGTCGCTGGGTCAAAGGCACCCTGGCACTGTGCATACCCGAGGTCGGCAATGGGTGCGGCACTCGTTGACGTGGCAGACGATGCTATAACACCAGATGTAGCAAATCGTGCAGGCGACAGCAGCAAGTGACATCATTCCGACTCCACTTGGGTGGTTCGTTAGACGGAATAGCGTACATAGGTCACAGCTACACTTATTCTGTGATGGATAAATTCCTCGAATAGTTCCGTGGCGCCATCGAAAGAACTTTTCAATGTACTTGTCCCATAGTTCTCAAAATGACCTGGAAACACGCCACCATAGTCAGCAGGCATGAATGAAGAAGATCATCAGGACTCGCTTGGTTGAAATTTCAGGGGGCCCGAAGCAATGAATTGGCGTAATCAAAAGTTTCTGTGCGATTTAAAGCGAGCACACGGAGCCTGGTTGAGGTCGAGTGATGCATTGGTGCGAAAACAATGTAGATCAGCAAGCTTCGTATAGCAAGACCTGGGTTGGCGCAGACAAGCTCTCAAAATATGAACGAGCATCAACTTACTGATCCAGTGATCCTGCACATGTCGGGTGTTTGAGTACGGGGTGGCGTGACTTCCAGTTCGTTTCAGAGACGGTTTTAACATTGGCACATTACATGTATGCGGCGAAAATAACTGCAGTCCTCGGGAAAAAACGGGATCATACATCTATAAGTAGAGTCCCTCTGGAGTACCCTCGTTCTTCCTGTATAGCACCTGCCAAAGGCAATGAGGCTTACGCGACACAACCACATGCAACACTCACCTTTTCCCTCGCAGTAGTGACATCAATTTTTGTCACCCGCATCCGCCGTTCTCTCAGGGCAAGCAAGCCCGCTTCCGTGCAGACTGCCTTGATATCAGCGCCTGAGAGATCATCTTTGGCCATAACAAACTCCTCCAGGTCAACATCGTCACTCAAGCTCATTCGAGCTGTATGTAACCTGGCGGCGTAGATGAATAACTTCAATCAAACATGGGAAGTGCAACCCACCGGAAAATATGACGTTTGGTCTTTACATCTGGCAGAGGGAACTCTATCTTTCGATCGATACGACCAGGGCGAATGAGAGCTGGATCGAGTGTTTCGATCCTATTCGTCGCCATTATAACCTTGACATCGCCACGCGTGTCAAACCCATCGAGCTGGTTGAGTAGTTCCAACATCGTTCGCTGGATTTCACGCTCTCCTCCAGAAGTCGAATCATATCTGAAAGAATATCGGTCAAGACAGGTAAAGGGCTAAGCGAATCTTACATACCGCTTAGTACCGATGGCGTCGATTTCGTCGATGAACACGATACTCGGGGCATGTTCTTCCGCTACACGGAATAATTCTCGGACTAGTTTCGGTCCGTCGCCAAGGTATTTCTGGATAAGCTCAGAGCCGACTACGCGCAAGAACGTGGCGGATGTTTGATTAGCGACGGCCTTTGCCAGAAGAGTCTTTCCTGTTCCAGGGACACCGTAAAGGATGACACCCTTGGGTGGTTTGATGCCCATTTCTTCGTAGAGTTCGGGATGGGTAAGTGGGAGTTCAACGGATTCCTACGGAATATTTAGCAAACAATTCACGTGCCACTCACAATGCATACCTTGATTTCTTGGATTTGTTGTTCAAGACCGCCAATGTCTGCATAGCTCTCCGTTGGAGCTTTCTCGAGCTTCATGACGCTCACTAAGGGGTCTGTATCATCTTCCAGAACACCAACCACTGCTTGATTCTTGTGGTGCAATAGTACTGAGCATCCGGGTTCAATGCGGTCCTTGTCCACGAAGCTCATGATTGGGACATAAGACTCTGGCCCAGACGCAGTGCTGATGATGGCGTGGTCGTCGTCGATGATCTCCTCAAGTGTTCCCACTGCCATCGGCGTACCACGCAGATCGTCGACTTTTGATCTCTCGTCCTGGTTCTTCTCCTCTCTAGACGACTCTGGCTTCAAGCGTTCTTGGTTCTGGATGAACTCTTCCTCGAGGATGAGGTAATCCTTGATACGTTCCATCTTGAGGAGACGCAGGCGACATCGCGTGCTGGGATAGATGGGAGGTAGTTTGGAGGCCGTTGCGGGACCGCGCCTTTTCTTCTTGCCAACCCGCGTTGGAAGAGGTGGTTCCCATTTCTTCTTCTGTGGCTGCTCCTCTTTCTTCTCCTTGTTCTCTTGGTTCTGGCCCTGGCCCTGACCTTGGCCGGCTGCGGGCGGTATTCCTGAGGGAGCGTTACCCTGCGACCAATGAATGAGTGGATGCACGACGTCGGATGGGATGAGTGCGTACCATGATTGCGTTTCTGAATGGACGACGCGTCACTCATTCGACCGATATGGACTTGTAAGATCGTGGGAACGACTACATCCGATTACCGCGCCGAAGTGCATCCCCCGCAGAGCTCACGACGTGTCGCATTCGCAACAAATGGCTACGGTGACGACACCGTTGACGTCCTCTTCGAGGTTCATCGAAGCAGGCATGTTTTGCATCGTATTTGTGCATTGTCTCCTGATCTCCTTTTAGACGAGGACGACGATGACTTCAACGAGCAGGACATACCTGGATTCACCGCCCCGGGTCTGCCTTCCCCAATCCCAGATAAAGGAAAGACGCGTGCCCCAGATCCGGTTGGGAAAACGAGCAATGCTAGCACACCTGCTCACGGCGCTTCGGGCAACATTGGAAGCTCGAACGTAGCACAAAAACCCGCTAGGCAGACGGTGGGTGGTATTCGTGTTGAAACACGGTGCGCGTCTTTCGTCTGGTTCCATTTTAACCAAAGCTCACTTTGGAAAAGATACACGGGAGTTGATACCCTCGATGAACCTGTAACCACAACAATCGTTCGTGTTGACCCTTGTCTTCTTCCTCCGCGCTTATGGCTGACGCGTAGGCGCGTGACATCTTCTCGATTTACTCGAAACTCGTTCAAGTCTTGTATCCCCGAAAAGCTACTGGGCGTGAAGTCTTGAGGTGGGCCTTGTAACAAATAATAATAGGGTCTAATCCATACCGTACTAGGGACTGGGACCTGTGGGGGCCCCTGTTACTTTGCCTCGCCCTCGGTATGATGCTCAGCATAAATGTATGCGTGATTTGAGTCACTTTTATGCGCGAATTGACTCGTCCGCGAAGGCACCAGCCAGTCAGTCTCTTGGAGTATTCACGAGCGTGGTGGTGATTGTTTCTGTGGGATCTCTTGTTGTCACCATTCAAGCAAAGGTACGTTTATCAAGCGATTTAGATTGCCTCTCACAAATCCTTTGCCCACAGTTGCTTGGAGGCAGAGTGTACGTATGAGTGTTAATCCGGCTTTATGCGGTTTTAACTGCTTCGAAGTTCATTCTTCCAGGGTCTATGCGTTCTTGGATATTGCATAGCGCCATTGGACATTGCGGCGCTTATCTCCTGTTTCGTCCGCATCATTTGGGTGCGTGCACCAATCGCATTGCTTGCATGGGCTTGGTGTATCTGGGGTATGTGACCGTTTACTCCGGTAAATATCATTACTCACAATGACATAATAGCATCCATCAACTTCCTGGATGGCACGAAGATAGAACAACAGCGTATTCTTCTTGCTGTATATCCCTTGCTGTAAGTGATAAGCCAGCTTCATCTCGCGATCTGTCTGACCTTTACCAGACTGTTTTACTTTGTGCTCGCATGGATGATTCTGATACAATAGTCCTCTTCCAACGTTTCAAGTACATGTTACATGAATGTAATTCCTTGTACATGTTGCATCTCTAGAACATGGATTTTCCCGATCCGGAGCTCCAGCATTCCCGTTTGATAAAATTAGCTCTTCTCGAGTTCTGGCTTATCAAACCACCTCTGTCTGCACTACACTGCCAATGCCTCTCAGGGTAGGATACGGTAACTCGTCCTTCACAGCCAATCCAGTGTGGTGGCGCTGACACCGACCCACTCACAGTTCGCGAGCATTTTTGCTCCCCATTGCTGCAATTCGCGGCTGCCGACCAAGATAAGACGTTCACACTGATAGAATGCCCCAGTACGAAATGCAATGCCTCGTGTTTGATCATCGATAAACGCCCTTGGCAGGTGGGACGGGCCAACTGATCTCCCGTCTGACTAACGACGAAATTGACGTTGCGATGTACGTCCTAATTGATACAGCGTCCCTCAGGCTGTGTTTCTGATCTGGCCACATCCTCACGCGGCGGCTACGAGCAGTGCCCTCACGGATCCACTCATCGCAGGCATCGCCAAGGGGTCCACGGCCTACAAGCTTGTTGGGAGCTATGTCACCTCCCCACTCCGATGGCACGTCGTATTTACTCCATCTGTCCCTGTTCCATGGCTCACTGCTGCGCCGCAGGGCTGTCATCACGGGGTCCAAGGACTCGCGGTACCAACGGATCTCTGATCTTCAGGGCACAACGCTTGGAATATCTAGGAACGGCAGGTAAATGACCCCTTTGCCCCTATCTACCTCGGTTCTGATCGCTAAAAAAACGACACGTTACAGTGGGAGCCAGACCATGGCGTACGTGATGGCTCTACAGCAAGGCTGGCCCACCGACACGCTCCAGTTCCAAGGTACGCCGATCAGGTTGCTGCTGTGTCTCCTTGTCGTTCACACACATGTGCCTCTTACTATTTCTGCGCAGTCAATCATGACATTCGGGGCTTGATTGATTCCGTGAACGACAGATCGACAAGTGCGTTCATGTGGGAATGGTTTACGACCAAACCATTCGCCGACGCCGGCGAGTGTCGATTTGTGCGTCTCCCTCCTTGTCCAGGCCGTTCATTGCGACTGTACTGATATGACTCGCCACCGTTGTGGTACGTACTTTTTGTTTGAGGCCAGATCGGGGAGGTTCCGACGCCGTGGCCTTCGTGGCTCATCGCCGCCCATCCCACACGCGCAGCACCTGGCCAGGTCCGCACGTTTCTGGAGGTCCTTTCGGGTCATGTGCGGGCGTTCGCTTCGCCCGAGCAACGTGCAGGCCCGAGCGCCACATTCATTCGGCGGACGTTCGGGTACCCGGAAGAGGATGTTCAGGTGAGTTCAAGTTAGGAGTCGTCTGCCTTTTCGGGGGGCCATGCCAGATGTGGCGTTCGCTGTGTGTTGGAAAAGGCGGTGATTGTTGATTTCGGATTTGGTGTAGGCATGGCTACATGCGGTTGTCTACCCAGACGACTGTACGGAAATACCTGCCAATGTCATTATGGACACCCTGGCGTGAGTACATACCACTCTGTTGGAAGCAGTGTGAACAGGACTCCTACTGATACCTTTTTAGTGTTCTCCAAAAGGCAGGCGTTGTTACGGCACCTCAGGGCGGGTTCGACTTGGCACAGTTTGTAGACGTCAGTATCGCGAAGGTAGTAGTAAGTATGTAACATGGACTATCGATAAGTATCCATAATGTATCTGAGTGAATCGATTGGTCTCCCTGGATGAAAAAAGAATATATGTGCGGGATCAGAGCATTGCAATACGTACAATCAGAAGTGTATCGTCTGTCGTGAAAAAGTACTGTCAGATGTTGCGCGTAGAATCTGTAATCTATGTGTGAACCATCCTATGATAAACAAGAGCGAAGTAACTGAATGTTGACTGAATTGTCCTTTGCCGAAACCGCAGGTCTAACGAGTCTATGGCACGCATACGTGAGCGGACACGAACAACGAACCGAAATGTTTCCTTACCGAAGCCAGATACGTCCCCCGCTGCTCTTCTCTCGGACAAGCTCCCATACAAACAATTCACCCGCGAGTCCAGATATACAATCGATCAGAGTTTGTCTACCTTCCTGAGTCCCTTCTGCCTCGAGAACCCACTCGCCTCGCCAGCCATCGCCGAGTCCGTCGTCGACGTCCATGAAGCCCATCCCGACACGGGCGCGTGCTATCCACATGTATTTTTTCACCATTGCCAAACCACCCGGCGAGTGGGGACTGGGGACGCGTGCCGTGGTGCTCACGAGCAACGTCTCAGGAACACCTCCACCACTTGGAGGGGCAAACGCGAACGTGGGATTTGCGTCGGCAGCCATGAGGTGAATGTAGTAGCAGGGCGAGGGAAGACTAAGAGGGTCCAGGAGGGGTGGTGGGGAAGGGGGAGCAAAGGGAACGAGAGAATTGCCATCAAAAATTAGCCAGGTGTTTCGAGATGTAGCGCGTTCCTCAGGAAGGTCTAGTTGGGATTGTGTACTTTCGGGAGTGGAAGGAACATAGCCAAAGTTACACACAACGTCTCCGGTCGAGAGGTACTGCCAAAGGCCGCCGTTTTGGAGTTGCGCTTCGCAAGCTGCAATGGCGTCAGGAGAGAGCATGTTGCAAGGGACGAAAACGCGGAGAACAGGAGCACGAATCCTGAAAGTGGCCAATGAGAGATCATGGGGAGAATTGGGCATGCGAGTGTTTTGTGATTTTTGTACAGATGGCGCGGAAGAGCTACCGCTGATAGAGGACGCAGAGGAAACATCTGCCGAGGAATTGCGTTTGTGTGATTGAGCAAACGGACGGGATACTATGTCTTCTTCGGAATAAGTGGGCCAGGGGTTAGCAAAGGGGGGTATAGGGGGGGCATTCGGGGAGGGGTTCCGAGATACGCTCTTCCGTCTCCAGGAAGCTTCGTAGTACCTGAGTGAGCGGGGTTCGGTAGGGGGCGGGGGTGGCAGATGAGAGCCAAAAATGGAATGCTTTCTGTGGCGTGCCTTGATCGGTGGTCCGGCGGTGACATCGGCTCGCGATAAGGGGCTAGTTGCATTTCTACGGGAGCGCTGGGAGGTTGGTGAGCGGGGGTAGTCCAAGGGACTATGAGATGTGGTATCGGGAGAGTGAGGGTCGGGTAGCTCGGATAAGTGAGACAGCGGCGCTGGGAAAGTGAGCTCACGAACTCGAGGGGGAGAGCCGGGCGATGGGAAGCGAGAGGGCTGCCGAGAAACGTCAGAGTCGATTGGCAGCGGAAGAAGGGAGCTGTGGACGATAGACTGCAAAAAGAGGACGAAACGAGAGTGTGTGCTAGCGAGTGCGGCGAGTCGAGTAGTCGTCACGGCGGTTGCGGGGTCGTTGGCTGGTGACCTGGACAGGCTGGCAAGCGCATGCATGGGGTATCGATGAAGTGGAACCCGTTGAGAGAGTACTGGATATGATAAACGGAGGGTGGTCAACGTGCAAGGAAAGAGAGCGGGAAAGACGAACATAGCAGATGGAGGTCGTGAAGGGTGATATTGACGTCCTGGAGCGCGGAGAGATCTCGCTGGCGGAGGGCAGCGCGGTAACAAGGGATGTAGTGGGAGAAGATGACGTCTCTGATGTCGCGGGACGCCCAGAGATACCTGATTCCGGCGCAGGTTGCAAAGAGGGCGTAGAGATCGTCCCAGAGGCTAAAGTGAACGATTCTGGCAAGGATTCGGGGTTGCCGCAGAGCCAGCACGGCACTCCGGTGCATGTTTCGCCAAGCCTTTGATTTGACTGGGGGAATGGATTGTTTTGGGCGCGGAGTCGGTAGGAGGTGCTGCATTCTGATGGGAGGGAGAGGTTTGTCGACCAAGGAGGGCGGGCCAAAGGAGGAGGAGGTATCGGAGTGGGTGAGGGAGGGATCCATGACGAGCAAGCCCACCCTCGCTGCAGCACATATTAAGTTAGTGGTCAACTTGGCGCTCTGTGAATGTTTATCTTTGTTTGTCCGCTCCCTGCACGAAACCACGATGGCCTCGGCGAGCAACGACGCTCCGCTCACTTTTGAACAGCCTCACACACTCGAGCGTGTCATCTTTGGTGACGGCTCAGAACTATCCTCAGAAGAGGAAGGCCCGTACTCTTCCTCGCTTCCATATCACGCCTCGAACTCACCCTCCCCCAGATGTCCCCCAGCAGCGCCCTCGTCAGAAACCCGCCCCCGTCGACCACGAGCCCGAGCCCTCGTCCGCAGAGTCGAGCGACGCTTATGAGCAGGAACGTCCCCAAAAACAGAAGCGCAAAACGAGGCGCCGCACGGACGACAGAGATGGCCGTCAGGCTCAGAAAAAGCGCAAGCGGAAACAGATCACCGAGGAAGACCTCATCGATCTTCCCCCAGAGAAAGGTCCGTCCTCACCCCTGTTCCGCTGTTCCATGTCTAATCCCTCGCCACAGCGAACAAGCTTCGCCTCGACATGCAGTTTGATGCCATTCTCAAACCGAAAAAGGGCTCTCGCGTAAAGAAACGCAAAAAGGACGACGAAGACAGCCTTGACCGTTTCGCAGATGAAGAGGTCTCTCGCCTCCGTGAAGCCATGCTCGGGGCTGCCGCCGACGACGAGCAGGCAAACCGCGACAGACTGCCAGCTGTCAACAAGCTCAGGCTCCTTCCCCAGGTTCTCGAGGTGCTCCGCAAGTACGTCCACCCAGCGCCTGCTCTCCATCTCTGTCCGCTCATCATGTATCTTATAGGCAATCACTCTCACAGTCCATCGTAGACAACAATCTTCTCGAAGGCGTCCG
>QFES01000717.1:0-13439 GCA_003316375.1 Tylopilus plumbeoviolaceoides
CAACCGAGCGGCGAATTCAAGCGCGTCGCTGCTGAGCACGATATCGTCATTTCAAACCTCGCCGAACGGATCGACTTTGCGAGGGACGTGGGTACGAGTGTTGTGGAGATATTATAATGTGGATTACTATGGGGTTTGGTCGAGTTGCTTTTTCGCTTCCTTTACGTTGTCATCGTCGCAAGCTATTCTTTGCCATGGTGTTGCATCCCTTTCTAGCAAGGTTTATCGATTTTGACAACTGAATCAACTTTGTCAAGGAGGTCAGTGGTACTGGAGTCGCTGAGGCTCCCAGTGGTATTTTATCAAGCGAGGACAACGCACTGGAGTCTACTGCCACGAATGCCTGGCTAGGATACTCATTAGGGCACATGCACTCCGCATTAAACATCACCACCCCACTATCACTGGCAGGAGGATGAATTACGAGGACAATCAGACCCAACATTCTAGGCACCTAAGCATGAGGTGCCAGTGAGACCAGTCGACTGGATTATATCAAGCATTCAGAGATGGGACCTTCAGCGGGGCGGCCCTTTCGTGACACATCACATCCTGGAGCACGTCGTCTGTAGGACTTGGGGGAGTTACACTCCACTCGACGTGGTACGAGACTGGAGCCTGAGGGAATTCATGGTGGAACTTCCGAGTGGCGCCGCGGCGCGTGTCAACCACGTGCTGTATCCATAAAAGGAAATGTATCTCAACAAACATGGTAATACACACACAGTAAAACAAGATGCGTCATTCATCCTTCAGGATCACCAGTCAAGAGCAGAATTACCGCCACAGGAACCTCCTCCCCCATTACATCCCACGGTCGTGGTAGGGAGTCCAACAGTCGCAATCTCGATGCCTTCTCCACCACGAGACACGGCTTCGGCCGTCGCTTGCTTAACCATCCATTTGCTGGTGCCGATAACAGCATCGAGTTCATCGGGGTCGGGGAGATGAATGAGCAGGTTGTCATCCACTTGCTTGATATCGAAGGAAATGATCGAGTACTCCGCGTCGTTGAGACAGCTTCCGTCGGTGAGTCGGAAGTTTCGTTTATGAAGTGGACCTGTGGGTGAAATAATTCAGTTTGACACTTGCTGGGTACAAAATACGTACACGAAACGTAAAGGTTCCCATTCATATCATCACCAACGATACCGTGGTCAAGGACGAAGGCGCGTTTATGAGGACACATCTGGAGGTGGTGTCAGATAAAATAACGGTGTACTCGAGTCTTGTCACCCACCTGCTGAATAGCGAAGAGACCCTTGCCGGGTACATGGAAAATGGCCAGCTGAGAATCTCCGTACTTGACGGCGGCGGAGCTAGATCGCTGCTGAGCATGGATATAGTGACGGCATCACAGTACCCACGTTGTGACATCAGCAATATCCAGATCTTGAGTTGTAGCCAGGGCACGCCACTTCCACTGAGATTTCGGCGTTGGAAGGGAGTTTGCGTGGAATTTAGCAGGAGGGAATTGCTTTGGCCAGTCAGCTGGGCGCTTCTGCCCACGTTCCTTGATAGGTTCTACGTGGGGTTGGCCCTCGTCCTAAACCATGTATAAGCAGAGGAGAATGTGAATGACAATTGATTTACCGTGTTGACAAACTGACGGAATTGGCGCCTTCTTGCAGGATCTTTCACTACCTCACTCCATTCGTCATGGTATGTCCCCACCAATGCATCCATCTCCTTCTCGAGCTCCTCGCAGATGCCCAATTCATCATCCAACAGAATTTTCTTCAGCCTCTGCAAGGAGAAAGATTGGGGCGTTAGCTCATGAAGAGGACAACTTGAAGGCTGGCCTCCATACCTCGATTCCACCTTCGAATTGCTCGACCCAACGAGCAGTCCGCATGAGTCTGTCCGCCGTGTGGATGTAATACATTAGGAAGCGGTCGATAATTCGTACAACCTTGGACGGTGGGACATCCTTTGCAAATAGCGTGGCATGCCGAGGGGTGGCACCGCCGTTCCCGGCAAAGAAGACTGTGCATGTAAAGTTAGCCCAAGCCGAACGAAAAAAGATATGCCTTACTGTTCCACCCTTTGTCCGTAGCGATCAAACCAAAATCCTTTGACTGTGCTTCGGCGCACTCTCTAACGCAGCCACTAACGCCGCCCTTGAACTTGTGAGGAGAACGAACGCCTTTGTAGCGTTCCTCTAGGGTAATCGCCACTAACAATCACTCAGGTTTTAGTGCGCAGGAATGAGACGCGAGACGAAAGAACTCACATCCAACCGAATCACCGATGCCGTACCTACACCAGGTTGACCCAACACAAGACTTCACAGTCCGCAGGGCTTTGCCTTGACAGAAGTCAGAGTTGAAAGAGTAGATCAAACCTTGAGGGCGTACCGTATGCATGACCGCTCTCAAACCCTGCCATAACCAATTCTTCCCAGATGTCGGGAAGATCTTGCTTTCGAGCCCCGAACAGGTCGATGCGTTGTCTTAATCATACTTAGAATTGATTGCATACGATACGAATGGAACAATCATACCCTCCGGTGATCTTCGTGTACAAATTGTCTGCGTGTCGTGTTAGCTGATAGAACGATTGGTTTGTCGTAAACGTGGCTCACATTTCTTCGCAACTTGTCCAAGGACAATCAATTTTTCTGGCGTAATCTGTTTGCTTGGGTGAGCATGGGCGAGAAGCATAACCTTGGTCAAGCTCACCTCCCCTGCGGCCACTCGTGGGACAACGGAGAAGGTTCCTTGACATGAATTGAATGAAAGCACGGAACAATGCATGTCGTTACGTACCATCTCGTTGGATATTTGCCAGGTACCTACAACAGTGAATTGAGTCCTGCAAAAATGTACGGAAACGGACCCACTTGTCGTTGGTATCTTGATTTGCATGATGCGAGGGAGCCATGACCAGTTCGTTGTAAAGCGATGAAAGGACGGAGGCTGCAGGATGGCCGTAAGGGACAGGGGAAGAGCAAATATACTAAAGCACGTACCAACTGCGGGTCGACAGATTTCACAGCCTAGGGAATCCGGCTTGACCCCCGCAGACATCATAACCTCGGAGATCGTTTTCAGTTTGCGGAGTCTGCACAAAACGGGATGGTCGGCGAATAAGTTAGGGATTGACCGGGTAACCTGACCTGATGACAGTGAAGAGTTCTTGACGAGTCATGGCAAAGTGTACGCAAAGATTGTTGGATATCGCATGGCCAGCGTTCTTCATCTCGGCCTATGGGAGGCAGTTAGGTCCTCATATCGCGTACGGACCACGAGCCACAAACTTTGAAGATATTGGTAACAAGGGGCATGCAACCACCGCAACCAGTTCCAACCTTTGTCTTTGACTTTAGTCCGCCCATGTCGACAGTGCCAGACTTGATGGATGCTACGATATCGCCTTTCGCCACGTTCTATGAATGAATGAGCTCCCATGTACGCTCATTGATCAGCGTTTAACACACATGACAGCTGCAAACTTGGGTATCGTCATCGAGGTCTGCACCGTCTTCTTCGCCTTTGTTGCCAGACCCAACGATGAACTGAGATGGCGGCACTTCGAGAGCTTTCTGATATGGCTGAGAAAGAAGAATGCGAGCATTCAACCGTGTATTCTCACCTTTTTCTTCACCAAGCTGACGAGTTTGACATAGTCGAAAGTATCCCCTACCATCATTCCTCCAAGAAGATACTTGCCATCCGCGCTGAAAATGTATCTAGAGTGTCGCCACAGACATGAGCCGGATCAAGACTCTACGACAAGGACTTACTTCTTGTATACGAAAGCGAAGGGATCCCTGTATGTCAGGCATTCTATTTCAGACCTCAATTCTTTTGTCCTCGAGTGCGCCTGAGCCTCTGGAGCGGCGTCAGGTTTGATCTCGCGGGCCGGTTTCTCAGTGGGTTCGTGGCGGGGCGTAGTACATGGCACTTCCTCTGCCTTTACCTTTCTCACGCGCGGCGTGGCCACTCCTCGATCAGTTCGCTTGTCTGCGAAGTAGTCGCCGAAGGAAGCGACCTGGGGATTTAATCAGATTAAGCAAATGAATGGGATGACAGCATGAAACGTACGTCAACACCCATGAGTTTTAGCTTCGTAGACAAATCGGGCATGTTCTAATAGTAAATTTCATAAAACGAGCACTCCGCGTGCAATGACTCGATGAATGACCCACCATCTGCCTCGGTTTGAAGCCACCAATCTCAGTCTCGACTTGTGTGAGGTTGAAACTAAGGATGTCAGCCATTTCAACTGCAATCTGTGAGAATGGCGATAACTAAGAGACACAGACACATACCTCCCGGCCCAATGAGACCAAAAGTATTTTCGCGCCAGCTGGCACACTCGCCGATGGCATAGACATCTGGGGCACTTGTTTTCAGGTAATCGTCAACAATGACCCCTCCTTTATCCTTGCACTTTAGTCCAGCCTCTTTCGCTAAGTCGTCGCGAGGAGTGATTCCGATCGCATAGATAACCATTTGAGCATCCAGCTGCGTGCCATCTGATAAGATGAGGCCATTAAGGATACCTTCGGGCGTAGTCACGATATCCTGTACAGACGTCTTCGTGAGAACATCCACCCCCATCGCCTCGATACGACGTAAAACAATCTCGCCACCTTCATTATCAAGTTGGCGAGATAATGGATAGGCTTGGCGATTAATAATAGCAACTTTCCCGACGGTTTCCCTAGAATATGGATCTCAGCAGATGTAACAATTTCATCATTAACGAGCTTACAAATCGAAGACAGCTTTTGCAGCTTCCAGGCCAAGTAAGCCCCCGCCCACCACCACCGCCTGTCAAACTGGTCAATAGCGTTTAGAGTATTGCCCAATCATCACCCACGCGGCCTCCTTGGACATGAAGTTTTTGGGAATAACTCAAAAGACTGTCGAGATCTGAAATATTGCGATAGACGAATATCCCTTTGGTCACTGCCACGCGCTCTGGAGGAAGATACGGTGGAAGGGTGCTCTCAGATCCGGTGGCAAGAACGCAATAGTCAAAGTTGATCACGCGACCTCTGCTGGTGGTAACCAAGTGGCCGGAAGGATCCAGTGAGGTAACTTGTTCACCAGTATAGAAGACAAAACGGTCTGGATCCTGCTGAGCGTACCATTCCACTGTTGATATTTTTATGCTATCAAGACGACATAAGCACGGCTTACGAACAACACTCACCCTGGTTGAGATAAAGCTTCTCGACAGAGCGGTGCTGAAAATATTCGGTAAGGGCAACACGGTTATAGGCCAGGTGTGCTTCTGCGATAAGACGCGTAAGGGAATTCGCCGTATCTACGAGATAAGAGTTTCATCATGATTTGGACAGCTTACCTTCCCCACAGGTGACCAACCGATATCGTTTGGTTTCATCTAGGTTGAGAATTTTCTCGATAAACGCTTGATGGGAACGAGATAAATAGCAGCACATGTCGTCTCGAAACCCGTACTCACCAATACCCACCATTCCAAGCCCAACGACGAGAACTGTCTTGGCCACAGGAGAGGAGGTCTGCGCCGGAACACCAGCTCTACTCGACGAGTCATAGCCAATCGCTCCGTTCGTTGTCGCGCCACCTTCAACCTCCACAGACATGCTTCTTGCGTTGCAGCAAGTCGACACAATAGAGAGAGAAGGAAGGAATCGCCGAACGAGCAGTTGTTGGGCTTTGGTTTAACTGACCCCGTCGTCTTCGTTATCTTCGACTCCACGAACCTTGGTTGGTATGTGGGCTGATGGTACCTGGTTTAACCCCATTAACATGTTAGCTGAGGCATACCTCCCACTGTTATTTGTCACAGGCCGAGAATGCATTCCGTGTTGGGGCCGAACAAGCATCACGAGGACCCCGAACACCCCCGCTCTCGTCCGAAATCCCACGCTCAGCCGCTGCATGGCAACAGGCAACAGGGGTGAGAGTCTGACTCGGAGAACTGGCAAAGTTAACTCTAACTCGGCTGTGGTTTACCACACCGGGACATGAACTTTGTATGACGGAACTTCAGTGATGCAGTCCGATAAGCCCGCTAAGTGGTGAATTAGGAATTAATTCCTTCACCTTACGCATCTTTCAGGTGTACTAGCAGTAGGTTCCGATCCAACCTCCTTTGGTCGACTCGTCTGAGAATGAGCCATTTTTCTTGCAATAAAAGCACTTGAATGGGCGATGTTAGGCGTGGCTCGGATGTCTCGATCGATCGCTGGGCTTGCGAGTCGCGACTCGATCGAGAAGAAACGCCACTCGAAATTGTCATCCAAACCTCTGGTCCAAGACTGCCTTGCGGAATCGTATTGGACGCTACTGTACTATGTTTGTAGCAGCCGCTGGGTGTGGAAGCGATAGGTGCCGATCAATAGCCCTGTTGAAAAAAACATTTTCAGGTCAACATGCTGGAGCACTGTAACTTGAAGTTTATCAAACACACAGAGAGTCAGAGTCGGTCGGCCGAGCTCGAACATTAGGCTTATCGTCCAATCGTTTCTCGTTGTATCCGTCAGAGATGGGCGCTTGAGCACTTATCGTCTGACCTTCATTATGGCATTTCCATATATGGCTTGTCCTTACTACAACGAGCCCGTTCCGAGCGCACTTTGTGCGTGTCGGCGGACTTTCAAGTACTTATCGTCCAACCCCGTTTGCATGGTTTATCGTATCACCTTCCAAGGGTGACCCTAATGAAACAGGTTTCCCTGTCAGCTCCCGAGGTCGTCAAGTAGGAAATTAAACTTCACATGTCGGATGTCCTGGCAGGATCCGTCTGGACCCCAGTCATCGCCGGCGTCACAATATCGATCCCAGCTTCGAAGATAACGAAGGGGCACACGATGATCCCCATACCTTATACGGAGAGGGGGTTGGTGGTCATGATAACAAAGCTCCAATCGAGAGTTGGTCTGTCAGCAAGCTTCGTTGAGCGGTGTCTATGGAAAATCTCGACCCGTCTATCTCTGAGCTATCATTTGTGACGGAGGGCATCTATTCGCCCTACGAAGCGTCATTGTTGACCCCGTTTACCTCTCCAAGTTATTCACCCAAACAAGAGCCTTCGACGCCTCAGAGCGAGGGCTTATTCTCGTACCCCTTCTTTCCGGCGTCTTTGGTTGACCCAGCGAGAAACGGGCCGAGCCTACCTGAAGCTTTGCCCAAGCTCCCAGAAAATGCGGCGCTGCTAGATGTAGCTGAAGCGGTAAGATACAGCAATCGCTTATCAGTATGATTAAAACACTCACGAAGTGATCCAGGACCGTGAAACACCAGATAACTGGGTCAAGAGAGTACGCTGTCTATACCTGTTATACACGCAGACTCACGAGCCACCTCTCAGAATCCCGACCTTGTACGGCTGACAGGGAAGCACCCTTTCAACTGCGAGGCAAAACTTTCCCCACTCTTCGAAGCTGTGAGCGCACCTCACGTATTTCCTGATGCGACCACTGAGTGAAAGCTATCCGTTGATAGGGTTTCTTGACACCGGCTTACCTCCACTTTGTTCGCAACCACGGTGCCGTTCCCCGTGTTCCTGAGGACATCGCCAGAGAGTGGACCGTGCGCATTCACGGCCTGGTGGAACGCGAAATCATCCTTACGGTCCAGCAACTGAGCATACTCTTTCCAATCGTGACACTTCCCGTGACTCTCGTTTGTGCCGGAAATCGCAGGAAGGAGCAAAACGTTGTCCGCAAGACCCTTGGATTCAGTTGGGGGGCGGCAGGAGGTAAATACTGTGATAAAGCCCCAGTGCCTAGGCTCATCTTTTGTTCTAGTGTCCACTGCCCTCTGGACTGGAGTGTATTTGGCAGACATCTTGGCCTACGTGAGGCCCAAGCGTGGTGAGGCGAAGCACGTCATTTTCGAAGGAGCAGACAGCCTGCCCAACGGTCCTTATGGGACCTCGCAACGATTGTCATGGGCTGCGAACAAGGACCGAGGAATGCTCATAGGTAATTAACCCCACGCCCCCGCTGTCAGTCAGAACTGAAGCGCTGTTTGTAGCATGGGCTATGAACGGTTTACCGCTTGAACCTGATCATGGATTCCCAGTCAGACTTGTCGTTCCAGGGCAAATTGGCGGCCGATCCGTCAAGGTACGCTACATCGTTAACATCCCCACTTACCAGTCTTTGATGGAACCCACCTTACCCAAGTGGCTCAAGCGGATCGAGGTGAGCGACAATGAAAGCCAACACCACGTACGTACCTATCTGCACCTTCCGGTCGTTTTTCAGACTGAAATATTGCAGTTACACTTCTGGGTAAGACAGGATGTCAATTAGAGATCGCGTGCTCAATGCCTTTGCCATAAGGATAACAAGCTTTTACCTACGCAAGTAATGCCCGATCAAGCACGTGCGGAAAAGCATTGGTGGTATGACCCCAGGTGCGCGGACATCCCTCGAGCCTTTTAGAATAATATGGCTCAATGTGACGGCAGATACATTATTACGTCAGTCTTCTTGACGCTCGTGCCAACCTTGCCGCTGACGATTGCGCAGAGAGCTCAACGTGAACAGCGCGATCGCTAAGCCTGACCACGATGAAACTTTGATTGTAAGAAAACACTCGGAGTCGGATGAGTCCTATACCATTCGCGGGTACGCATATGGTGGTGGTGGGCGACGGGTAACTCGAGTAGAGGTTTCGCTAGACGAAGGCGATTCGTGGCGGCTGGCAGACATGTATGGATTCGCTTCCGCACTTATTTCCTATACTCACTCAAGTATCAGCGAATATCCAGAGGATCGCTTCCGTGAGCTATGTCACACAGATCCTGTCTACGGAACTCTCGATTTGACTGAAAGAGACACTTCATTGTAAGCCGTGAACGCATGATAAGGTTTCGCATGGTCTCACAATCGTAGCTGCTGGTGCTTCTGGAGCTTTGACGTCAAGCACAACGCTTTAGCACATTGCGATGCTTTGATGGTTCGAGCATCTGACGAAGGGAGTGCAGTTCAACCACGGGATATGTAAGACACAAATGTCTTCGCAGTACACTTCATCGCTCACCTACGGATAGGTATTGGCATGCGCTAGGCATGATGAACAACTGGTGTGTATGGATCATCGTTGGAGAGTTGCATAAACTGAGAGACGTCGGCTCTAGGTGGTTCAGAGTTGTAGTACACAAGACTGAGGACGAGCACCATGTCGTCTTGCAGTTTGAACACCCAACCCTTGTTGGGGCCGCGTCAGGAGGCTGGATGGAGGTGTGCAAAGCCCAATCAGTTATCTATGCCTTAACTCACTAAACTTGGCACAGCGAATGAAAGCGTCTGGGTACGACATCAGACGACCCGTCTTTGGGAAGAAAACCTTGGAAGAAACACCACCCGACGCCAAGTCAAAGGTTGAGGAGATACCGTTGACGAAACCAGATGTCACCAGGAAGATTACGCTAGAAGAGCTAAAGAAGCACGATCGGGAGCACCCATGGTTTGTTGTCAATGGAGAGGTGTACGACGGAACGCCTTTTTTGAACGAGCATCCTGGCGGCGGCGATTCCATCATCTTGGTTGCTGGAGAAGACGCTTCGGAGGATTTCTTTGCTATTCATTCAGCCGAGGGTAAAGCAAAACTTGCGCAGGTAAGTGGGCATATGAGAAACTGAAAAGTTTACTAAGGCGCTGCAGTTCCACATTGGAACTCTTATAAAATCGGCGGGGGGTGCCTCTGAAGCAAGCGATCAGGCAACCGATGGCATCTTCCTCGACCGAACCAAGTGGAAGGACGTCAAGCTAACGAAGATCGTGCAAATAAACCACGATACCTACCAGTATCGATTCGATCTCCCACGGGCGGATCAACCATTAGGGCTGCCTGTAGGCCAGCACGTATTCGCCCGGCTTAGGAGAAAGGACACCGGAGAACTGGTTCAAAGGGCGTATACACCTGTCTCGCAACAAGGAGCAGTCGGTTTCATCGAGTTTTTGATCAAGTTGGTTTCCCGCAATCAACATCAGCCAGATTCTGACAACATACTAGATTATACCTACCTTCAAAAGACTTCCTGACAGGAGGAAAGATGACCACCGGATTCCACCAACTCGTGCTCGGCGATACTGTGCAGTTAAAAGGACCGCTTGGATCTTTCATCTGGAATGGGCAAGGCCTTGCCAGTTGGAAAGGGGTCGACAGGAAAATCAAGGAAGTGGGGATGATATGCGGAGGAAGCGGTGAGTATCCAGCCAACATGAGCTTTCTCCAACTGGCGCTGATCGATAGGAACAGGGATCACGCCCATCCTTCAAGTCCTCCGGAGCATCTTTCTTGACGCCTTGGATACCGAGACCAAGGTATGGTTGATCAGTGCGAACAAAACGGAGCAAGATATTCTCTGCCGAGACGAGCTTGATGCCTTGTACGCACAACACGGCCCTCGTCGCTTGAAGCTACACTACATCCTTGGCGACGCGCCACCCGGATGGACGGGAAGTACTGGTCGGATCAATAACGAGGTGCTCAAAGCCGAGATGCCTCGTCCTTCAGAGGAGGGTATAGTCCTCGTGTGCGGGCCAGAACCAATGATCAACCATGTGGTGAAGCCAGGGTTGCAAGCAGCAGGCTGGGATATCGAGAAGTACTTGGTGGTGTTCTGAGCGCTGTGCTAGTTAACATGCATCGTGACGATTTATCATTCATTAAGCATACCGCATCTTATGTTTCCTGTAGCGCCCTTTATCAGAAAAGCCTGCTTGTATGGCGTGCGATGCGGTCTGAGAAGTTGTAGGGTGGAGGGATGCAAAGAAACTCATGTGATCTACGATAAGCATCAGCCTGAGTATTATGCTTCTGGTTAGACTGACATGCATTGCCACTGTATCACTCGGACGCCATACGGGCCACAGTGTAGTATGCGTCGCTGGAGTGCTGTGTGAAGTCTGTGAAGGATTAAGAGTCAGTTCGACAACGCTGTACATCGGCTGCTATGGGCCAAATGCCAGCATAACTCCGCTTGCGGAGCTGGCCTTGGGAAAATGTTGTCGGCCATCTAGATGCCGGAGTATGCGGAGCTCTAATTTTCACTTTCCCCCAGACAGTCATGCCTCGACCTGCCCCTCCACTCTCCTTCCTACCTCGCCAGTACTTTTGCCGCTACCTCTTCGGCCTCTCAGCATTCGCCTGTCTTTGTTGTTTGAAGATCATCAAAATCATGTCAACTCCCGCGCCAGCAACAAGAAGAACTCGTGTCACCTGGACCAACGACGAGATACACCAGCTCCTCGATTTCCTCAGCGATAACAAATCTGTCCTCACCGATGCAGGGAGCTTCAAGGACGTCACCTTCAATGCCGCAGCACAACAGCTTCAATCCGATAAGGGATCGAAGCAGATTTCAACCAAGTGGAACGCACTGAAGCGTGTCTTTTTCGCTATAGAGGCATACTGCAAGCGCTCAGGTGTCCACTGGGACAACCAGAATGGTGCCAATGTCACTTCTCCAAGTGAAATCGCAGCGTGGAATTCGTTTATCAATACCCAGGTATGTATTCAATGAACCCATCCACTGGCAGTCGGAAAAGCCTACAGTACATGTTACAGTCATCTGTGACCAAAGATCTCGTTCCATTTCGCAACAATGGGTGGATATTTTACGACAAGATGCGCCAGATTTTCCCTGATGGAAACACCAGTGGCGACTTCTCTTTCCAACCGACTGAAGTCACCTCTACTGGCGCCGATGAAGATACTATGGAACTTGCGGACTCAGAGTTGGAGGCTGTGACTTCCAACTACGCAACCCTTTCCCTCGATAGCGACATCCAGATGAATCCCCTGCCATCCCTAGTCCCCTCCACAATTTCGCCCTCTGAGGCGGCTACAGCTAGTACCTCGACTAATCCCAACTCTGACTTTGACTTTGACTTTGACTTTGACCGCCTACTGAACATCGTTCCAGGCATAGCATCATGTGAGCCCCTGACCCAGCAAGCCGCCCTATACGATATCATATCCACATTAAACCATGCCACACATAACCCTTCACAACTTGTCCTTCCCTCTCCACAGTCCATGGTCTCTCAGGCTATTCCCTCGCCACCCCAGTCTATACCCATGCCACCGGGACCGGCCATCACTCACACGTCACCTCACTCCGCCATGACACCCATCTCACCACCCGTTCAAGTTGGTCATTTCTCCACCATGACGCTGTTCTCGTCATCTTTTGGTCCTGACTATTTTGCTGGTCTCACCACCAATCCCATGTCCAAATCTCTTCAATCTGTTGCTCCTGCCTCTCTTCCTTCTCTGGCGCTGTGCTCATCCTCCTCCTCCTGTACACAAGAAAATACTTCGTCATCCGACAGTGCGAAACGCACGTTCTCGGAAATGGAAAGTTACAGCCTCTCATCATCCCAAACAAGTCTCCCTTCCGCTCCGCCATCGGGCTTGATGGGTCGGAAGTCAGCCCGGTCGAAAACAGGATCAGGCAGGGCAGTGTCTGCCAGAGCACTGTCTACAAGAGCCCCATCAGCGACTAGTGGGCTCACTGGTGCCATGGGCATGTCCCAGCCAGCCAGCACTGCCAGTAGCAGTGTGTCCCAGCCAGCGCAAAAACGTGGCTGGGGGGACGTTGTAAGGAACTACCGTTCCTTACGGTTGTAGGACCTATCCTATGACCTCTACACGACTTCCCTATCATCGTCACTTACGTCCTTAGTGATCCTATTCACCCGCGTCACGTCTGTCCGTTGTCCGTTGTTGTCCGCTGGTCCACTCCTACAGGAATCGTCCGGAACGTCCTGTCCTTTGTCCGCAATAGTCCGCGTCGCACCGGAATGTCATTTGAGGTTCGTGATCACTTTATTCTATGACTTTGGACATCTTGGCTAGTTCCTTATGGTTTTCGACGTGTGAGGCACGAGGTACTTACACTCCATATGGTCCTGTCATACTTATTTCAAATTGGTGTTGTTATGGCAGTCTGGAGTATGCTCCGGACTATAAACTGTTTGTCAGATGATTTGAATGCATCTTGCGCCCGTTAGCATTGATCACACTTCGCTCGTTGTCCTTTCGTTCGTCCTCATCGTCCTCATCGTCGTCCGCCGTATTATCACGTCCGCTCTCGTCCGTCACGTCTGCATTCGTTCCGACCGCAGTGGTCGCACCAGTCGTCACTTTCCACGCTCCGGACAACCGTCGTCCATCTATCATCATTCGCCTGTCCTCGTCCTCGAAGCCTTCCAAGTCCTTTTCCGTCCATCACTCCTGGTTTTCTGAGGTCCGGACCTCCTTAGGACCCTCCGGACTCTTCTATCTTTAGGTCTCCTCCTTCACCAACTCATCAAGAGTCTCTTTAGGGACGAACCTATCGTTCCCTTAGATCATTTCTTTTGTTAAGGACCTAGTTGGACTTGTCCTTCAGGATCCCTCACATCCCTTCAACTGGAGCCCACCGCGAGGGACTCTACAGAGTTGTCTAGAAGGACACTTCGACCTAATCCTCGACGCACA
>QFES01000721.1:0-13047 GCA_003316375.1 Tylopilus plumbeoviolaceoides
AGGGCGTTCAGTGCGTGGGTTATGGATGTTATTAGTAAAGTGAGTATAGTTGGGTCATGTGAGGTCGAGAGGGGGAGTGCGAGCAGATGCAAGGGCGATGGGATTTCAATAACAGATTGGTTCGAAGCCGCAATACGCAGCAGGCGTGGGTGCATGGCATCGAGGAATTGGATTGCTTCATCGTACTAGCAGCTAGTTGTCACTATTGCCCGAGCTCTGAGATCTGCCACGTACCAACTCGAGGGTAATCAACTTCCCAGTGATACTGCAAGCCGCTCGTTCCACGTCCAGATTATCGGGAGTAAGTTCCCTTAGCTTCCGTAATGCTCTCTTCGCGGTCCTCGTCGCGTTTTCCACCTTGGTCGCGTTTGAGTTCGTCTTGCGAGAGTGCTTCGTATCCTCGGAGGTGAATTTCCATCCGGACTGAGCGAGGGACGAAAGATCCTGAAGCGAAAGGTTCACCATGCGCATGAAACTAGTCTTTTCATCCTCAGATGGCGATGGTTCCGTTCTGGCTGAGTCTTTCGTCGAGGTACTTGCGCCATGCAATGTCAATTTACGCTCGAGTGTCGTGGCGAGGTCATCCGATGTTGTCGTCGCCCTCGTACGTGTCGTTTTCCGTGTCGAACTATTGGTCTTGGTTTGCGGCATCGAAGTTCGGGGCAAGGACCCCATTGAAGTAAATTCCAGTTGAGACGCGTCGAGTCACGTGATCCCAGAGTATAGCATCATCCGACTCGGAGTCCTCCGACTACAGCAATCCGCTGTTTGTCCCTCCAACATGACGCTCGGAGGCTGTACATGCGCCTGCCCCGACATTCCAAGGCTCGTTGCTCCCGATGCACTTGGGGTTATCCCCAACATTCATTCCTTCGCAAACGTAGGGCGAGCTTTCCGAGAGACTGAAGTACTTGTGAACTAAACTCAGTACCTCGCTTAATAGGCTTACTGAACCATCACTTAAGAACACACAGGCAGTGAACGTTCCTGGGTATCCAACTGACGGATCGTAGCATATACTAGTAACTTGAATTGTTTCGCCCGAGCAGGCCAGTAATTGAGGTGTACTTAACCATTTGGAAGAGGATCGTAAATGCAATACGGACAAAGCACGCAGTCCGCACCCGCCCGAGTACAAAATCCGAGCAAGCTTGCAGGATTACTAGTAAGAGCCACCGCGGTTGCGGAACGAAACATTGCCCGTGACGACCTCGTTGATGCTAGCAAGTAAACACTTCTGCTATACAATTATAATCATTAATGAAACTCGCCGTTGTTCGTGTGTGCTTGTCTGCAGTTGTCGTCGCAACCGATGCTCTCTTTTCTTTTATAACTTGGCCATTATCCTCATTTCATCCCGCGGTCGGATTATCTGGCCGTATTATTCTCAAATCTGTCGTAGCAGTAATACCCTACCGACGTTAGTCCCCATCATGGACAAGGGAGAAAACATCACTGAATTTGAAGAGTTTGGATAATGTCATATATGATAATTATAACCCTCATATCTGCAACAATCTCAATAATTATTGTGATAAGCAATCTAATTATATATATAGGTCAAATGGTATGAACAATAGCTGAAAGAGTCATTTCTAACTATCCTCAAAGCTAATTGTTGGTGTAGGTTACATAGAATGTGCATAATTGTGGCTGATTGCTTTACTATAGACTTTAGTCACTATTCTTGTAACGACCTAGACTTAGAGTCGTGACGCTCGAGGGCAAGACAACGAATAACCAGTGTTCAAAGCTTCAAGACTTAGTTGTCAAGTCCGAAGCGAGTAGATGAGGATAGAGAGCGGTACCCTTAATTCGCACTCAAGCCTAAAGCAAGGATTGAACAAATGGATAAGACTGTCGTCGTAGGTATTTTACATGGGTTTAAATACTAGAGAGGGCTGCGCACAGACCGAGCTATGAACTACCTAACTTGGGCGTGCAATGCTGCGTGTATAGGTATGCGCAGTCGAGGCTGTACGAGTAGAAGAGTGGAGTCATACGGCAAGCCAATGGAAAAGAGAAGCAAAATCATACGATATGTTAGCCAATGAGGATGATTAGGAAGGATGAAATCGTAACAATTCTAAGATACTTGTTCATGCTATGCCTTTTGATAAGTGTACTATATAGTTATGTCAAGAACAATGTAATTGTTAATTTCTTAAAGCCTTGGATGATTTTACAATTTTTATTTTTATTACCTACTATGACAGCCTATTATAAAATTAAGCCAGAAATAAGTAGATGGTGTTGTTGATACCATAATATTTTGATAATAGGATACAACCAATATATTACTATATTTTATACATATTTTATAACTTGATTTAAATATGATAAAGCAATATGCACAATAATACTATTGCTAATTTCCAAAAACATGATTGAAATTCTAAATGATTGTTTTAATTGGAAATATATACAAGATGGAAAAATAGTATAACATGATCAATATACTATGAATAATTATTCATGTGTTCCTATATAATGAATATTGCCATTGTATTACCAAGAGAAATGTGATTTCTAATTTTTTAATATCTTGGAAAAGTTGCAGCCGATTTTCAATAATAGAAAGATAAAAGAAATGTTGTGTGAAAGGTGCATGCTCTCTGGAAATACTATGATAGTATAGTACATTTGCTTTATGATAATTCTTACTCATGCTACAAAATTCAATGAAGAGACAATCTATAATAATAATAATGACACTTTGTTGATAATGTTTATAAAAATTTGAATTATTATTAATTTACTGATAGATGTCATACAATGACAAACTCACCTCAGATTGTAAGAAGTTGAATATTGATCAAATAGCTATCTCAAATCATAGGTTTACTATGCTTTGGAACTCTTGCCATAAGAAAGGCATTACTTGCATCAAATTCAATGGTTTATAATCAACAGATCAACATCTCTTGCAATTGATTAAATGACTACACAATTTCTATAGAACTTCAACCAAACAAACATGGTAAGGGATCAAATTCATTGGCTAATATTCACTGGACAAGATTAACAAATTAAACCATTAAAAGAAGGGAGTTGGATGGGTTGAATGAGACAGAACAAACATAACACCATGTGCAACAAACAAAAAGTCATATGGGTTAGTCAGCACGCAGACGTCCCGCACGAGTAGGCACTTCAGCCTGAGCACGTTGGCTAACTAGCTGAGCAACTGACTGGGATGCTATGACTTCAGGTGCACGGGGAATATCTCGGTGATTCCCAAATACTTTCCTGTAATATTCGTTAGCACAAAACTTATGCCCGACGAACTTATATACCTGTCCCACCACAGGAGAAGCTCTTGGACTCGAGCCTTCGTGACTGGTCCCGGAGTAACTTCAAAGTAATCTACGATACCGTTGTAGAAGCCCCAGGCATCAAAATCACCCTGCACAGCACACCACAACGTCGCATCGGAGAGCGCGAAACGAAGCTGTAATTCTTTTAGTGATTGCGAATGAGTTCCGAAGAGAGAAATACCTGAACAGCGGCATACGCGATCGCTTGAGGCTTGACTGTACGCATCCCGATGAGGGAAGCTACATGAGAGCGAGTACTTTTAGCAGCCGACGAGCGCGTGTGCCTCCGCATCTCAATACGCTCATCAGCATCGACTTCTTGAGCGGAAGTAGGAGACGTGAATATTAGCTTGAAAGCCTAGAGTAACCGTTAGTATGTACACCCACTCGTTGGGAGCGAGACCACAAGACCTTCAATAGAAGAGTAGACTTGAATAGTCCCTTTTCAATGTTCTTGGGGTCGTACTGATGTCCCTTATCATAAAGGAACCTTGGCAACGAATGGTCGTTGACTACAAATGCCGGGTGGCGCTCGCGAATATTTTTTCTCACTCTGATGCCAGTGCGACCGTCAGTGGGATAGGTTGGACAGGCATCCGATAATTCACTCTTCGTCATCCCAATCATACTCGACAGGGCAGAGGAGACGCCCAGTAACGACATGGTCTAGACCACGGTCGGACTTTTCGCTACTAGTAGGTGGTATAGGTGGAATGATGGGGGCGTAAAGCTCGGTAAGCCAGTTAACGACCTCTTTCTTTAGGCTGGCGGCATCGTCACCGCGAGCGCCATCAGTGCCTTTCCATAACTGAAGTGTGTTAGCGAATCAAGTTACACGCGAGAACTAAACTCTTTACCTCTTTGAATAAACTCTCGAGCTCAGCGGGCTCACAAGTTGTCAGCTTAGGCTTGATCCATGGGAAGAAGTCGATAAGTTCTTGGAAGCGTCTATAAACACGGTTTTGACTGCAGACATTAGCATTGTTCAAAAGATGAACAAGTGGCACTCACATAGGCGAGTGCGGAAACGGATGCTCTTCATCATCGAAACCTTCATCCACAAGGTCTGCCCATCGATCGTACTCACGGACAAGGTCAGATGGGTTGTCGAACAATGATACAACCCTTCGATACGCGCGCCCTTTGTTAACAACGCCGGCGGTCTCTCTGGAACAATCATAATCACCAACCTGAATGGCAGAATAAAACTTCGAAGCTTACGACCGTTTCGCTCGCTTGCTTGAGCGAAGCTCCTTGACTTCCTCCTGTAAGTCCCTGATGCGGTGCTTCTCTCGGAACAGAGCTTTAGGCTGCTCGTCGTCATTTCCACCAGCGGCGGACACAGAGGTGTCCTGGGGGCGGCTTGGAGCTCTGGCAGATACGTTGGAGGTAGCGGAGGTCGGTTGTGCAGACATGACTTGAAGAGAGAAGGGGAGGCGGCTCAGAGGGAATCAATGTCAAGTGACAGGTTTGGCAGGGATTTTATATATGACGATGGACATGAACTTGAAAGTGCCAGTGGTTAGGTGTAACGTCATCGTGATGACGCCGTTCTAGGGGCCGTAAGCCGAAAGGTTAAGGGGCGAGGTAGTAAGCCTGTCTCGGCTGTGACCCCCGTTAGGCTCCCCCCCTCTCCGAGCCCCGTTAGGTGATTGAATACGTTGACCGATGGCAGGACAGCCTGCTCCTCGGAAGTATCGTACGCACTCAGGCTGTGGCACGACAGGCACGCCATTTTGAGCTCAATGTTTGAAACATCTGTTGGAAACCCGAGCTTACCGCGTAGTCCAAGTCCGAGTCCGAGTCATTGCATATCATTGACCTTGGATACATGGAGAGATGCCAGCATGAGCTCGCTGATACTGGGAAATGTGATTATCCCAGTTTTGACTCATCACGGTGCTGTCAATGTTGCTCACCGGTCAGGTGCTAACTGTAAACAGATTCAGGGTCACCTTGAGATCGCAGGTCTCTTATTGCGACTTACAGCATCCCCGAATCGAACCCCCCTTCGGCCCAGGTGGAGGAGCATTGAATCGATAAATGCACTGCATCTTCTCCTGCATAGCTAAAGACTGGCGAGCTTGAATGCAAGTTCCTTGGTCCGTCGTTTGTTAATCAGTGCAAGTTGCTGTACTTGGAGAGATTTGGGGTCTCCTTGAGTCGCAGGTCGCTGACAGCTTACAGCATCCCCGTCTGAGTCACCGTGGCCTACTAATCAGCAAAAGCAGAACTAGCTGTCCAGCACTGTGAGCACTATAAGCACTATGCAGTAGTATACCTCACCACTAACTTGAAAACCAGGTTTTGCTGATGCTAGCAAATCATCGAATGTCAGCATGCCAGTGAAACGTAAATTCCCACCTATGTAGTGTGACCCACGATTCTAATTACCGAGATAGACTCGAGTGTATATCTGCTTGAGTATTACTGCACTGCTTGTACTGTAAATTCGCCAGTACTGCCAGTGGCAGTGAACTTCAAGTTGAAGCTGTCGATGCGCGCTCGGATGGAGTCGCGGCAACTGCATTGAAAGCGGTTGAGTTACTTCTTCCGCCTGCCAGTGTTTCTGAGTCCGTGGAGCAGTTATCGTGCAAAAGAGAAATTCAATGTGAACAAGATGGCAGGTATTAGTGGTGGGCGGCTCAGGCTGGCAGCACCATGACCGTGACCGGCACTAATGTAACGAAGCTGAGAGCGACTCCGAAATTTCACCAGCAACAGTACCATCTTGCTTGTTTCTCAGTGAATGTCGTCTGCTACTACCCAAATTCACCTCTTGTTTTGAGTTTTCGTGCTCCTCCAAGTCCAAACACCCAGGCTAGCTGCCAATCCCCGTGGGCCCATGGCTTCAGGCTTGCCAATGAATGCCATCGTCTGGGTATTATTTTTTGTTCTCTTTATATTCATGGACACGGTATTTTCATGCGGGGACGGATGTCCAAGGCTGCCATTCGACAGCCAGCGCTCGCTTAATCGTCACCGAACAACCTGTCAGATCTACCAAGCCTCTCAACACTCACGTATGCAAAAGCGTAGGGAGCGCCTCGAGAGAACAAGGATTCCAGGTTACATGACGAGCATGCATGAGAAGCGCGCATGCATTGCCAAGTCAGCCGTGACATCTGCCAGTGATGCTGGAAACTTGGTGAGCACTCGTATTTCAAGTTGATCTCCTAATCTTAGACTCACGACTCTTTCCACAATTAGTCTCTGGGCACCAATACGCTCACTGAATCGACCTCAGTAATCTCCGGCCACCTAGATGGCTTATCACATCTGCGCGCCTCAGCATCTTCTGGCCCTCACAACGCGTTGACCACCAAATTTTTGAGTCCCTCAATTCCTTCCTCGCCAACTCCCTTGCCGCCTATGTCACCTTCATGTCAGCACGCTCCTGCATCCATGGACCCTGCGCTGACCGCAGAATTTCCGAGCTCCTCGCCCCATGTAGTCCCCGCACCACAAGTGTTGACTGCCGGAACACCCACCCGCATCGATTCCATGCCTCCTTCGACTTCCAAGTCCCTGGGACCTGTGTCGGATGCAGGACTTTTGAGTTCTACCAGTGACCAGGCAATGCGCTCACAAAGGACCATTCGGTTACCAAAACGATACTGCGACTGTAACGACCTAGACTTTGAGTCGTAACGCTTGAGGGCAAGACAACAGACAACCAGTGTTCGAGGCTTCAAGACTAATCGTTAAGTCCGAAGCGAGTAGATGAGGATAGGGAGCGGTACCCTTAATTCGCACCCAAGCCTAAGGCGAGGATTGAACAAGTGGATAAGACTACCGTTTACGCTACTGTACATGGGTTTAAATACTGAGACAAGACGAGCACAGACCAAGCTATGAATTACTACGTATGGACGAGCGATGCTGCATACATAGCCGTGCGCAGTAAAAGCTATGCTGATGTCAAAGTGGAGTCATACGAAGAACAAATAGAAAAAGGTGAAAGAATCATACGATTCGTTAGCCAATGGAAATGATGAGAACAGATGAAATTGTAACAGCGACAAGCTTCCCCAACCCCCTATGCCGGTAGAGACCCCTGCAGGAAATTTGTCACTTTCGCAACCAATCATCTGCAGAGTTATACTCATTGTCCGAGACACCATCCGCACGGCCATCAATGCTTTTGGGATCCTTCGGGAATATCCGGACTGGCCATCGTACGATCCAGACACATTCGTTACTTCGGATGATTTGACCTACAAAGCACGTCAACCCCCTCCACCTACCATCCCTGCCCTAGAGGACATAAGATCCGAGCCACTCCCTCCATGGCCGTTTCCGAACATGTCTATCTATAGGCTCATGAGATGGAGGTACTCGGGAAGCATTGTCAAATCCCAACAAGAGGTTGATCGTCTCGTACGCGATGTCCTCCTTGCTGACGACTTCAAAAAGGACGATCTTGCAGAGTTCAGTGTTGCTGGCCAGAACTCGATTCTCGATACCCAATGTGGAAACTCAACTCATGTTTCTGATGGCTGGCGGGAGGCAGACGTAAATATTGACATCCCCACTCGAAACCCTAGTCCCACTGGTTCATTTCATCGATCTTTCACGATCAGTGGTTTGCTCTATCGCCCTCTTACGGATGTTATCAAGTCCGCATTCTCTGCGCCGAACGCCAAATATTTTCATCTCTTTCCGTTCAAACGCTTCTGGAAACACCCCATAGATGGAAGTGAGCAATGAGTTTTTGACGAACTCTACACTTCCGACGTCTGGTTAAAGGCTCACAGCGACTTGCAAAAACAACCAAATGAGCCGGATTGCAAACTAGAAAAGATTGTTGCAGCGCTAATGTTTTCATCAGACGCCACCACACTGGCCTCTTTCGGGACGGCTAAAGCGTGGCCGCTATATCTTTACTTCGGAAACATCTCAAAGTACGTTCGAGCCCAGCCTTCTATGGGTGCCTGCCACCATGTTGCTTTCATACCTTCGGTGGGTACTTAGCTTGCGCCGGGGAATATTGCAGCCATTAATTTTTTTCTTAGCTACCGGATACAATCACGCAATTTGTCGCGTCCATCAGTTCATTCATGAAAATGGCGATGCGCAGTATCCTTGCCCATTGTCGGCGGGAGCTTATGCACGCCGTTTGGAACATCCTCCTGGATGGCAATTTTCTACATGCATATGAACACAGGATAGTGTTAAAATGTGCAGACAGTATCTTTCGCCGGATCTATCCTAGAATCTTCACTTACTCAGCGGACTATCCAGAGAAGTGTGTCATGATCTAAACCTATGTAAACGTCAATCACTGACTCTTAGTGACAGAGTTCTGCTGGCCACGATCCACGACGGAAGCAAATTCCTATGTCCACGGTGTTTGGTCCCGAAAGCAAGTCTGGATCATACTGGATTTCTTCGTGACGTGCGGCGTCGCCTTAACGACCTTCGAACATATGCATTGGATAAAGTCCTCCAAGCAAGGTCTTTTATATACCAGCAAGGAAGACCGGTGGACGGCGCCGCAGTACGGCGATTGCTTGACCCGACATCGCTTGTGCCCACTCTGGTATCGTGTATTTCTACCTTTTGCTACTTTTATCCTGATCACGCTATTCTAACAGAACGCCTTTGCCAAGAAACTCCATAAATTCAGTTTCAACCCTTTTACCATGCTGGTGGTGGACATCATGCATGAGTGTGAGTTGGGCACGTGGAAGGCTGTGTTTACCCACCTCGTGCGCATCCTGTACGCTTTCGACCCTTCTGGGCAGCTAGTCTCTCAGTTGGATGGACGGTGAGTTGGTATTGTGTTGTCATTCATACCTTCCTAACTCGATCTATTGTCATTCAGCTTTCAACAAGTCCCCACCTTTGGTTGTGACACCATTTGTCAGTTTACAAGTAATGCCTCGGAGATGAAAAGATTGGCCGCATGAGATTTTGAGGACCTTTTGCAGGTAAGTGTTTTCAAGTCTACACCACATTACAGCTAACGGTGATGCAGTGTTCCATCCCTGTCTTTGAAGGGCTTCTCCCGCGATCTCACGACAAGCTCATTATGACTGTTTTGTACCGCTTCGCAGAATGGCATGCGCTCGCTAAACTTCGAATGCACACAGACTCCTCCCTCTCTCTCTTGGACAAGGTTTCGAGGCAACTTGGTGACATTTTACGGAAGCTCAGAGATGTCAGCTCAGAAGCTTACCGCACTTTGGAGCTGCCCAAGGAGTATGTGGCTCGCAGGCGTCGAGCACAAGCTGAAGATCCATCTAAGAGTGGACAAATCTCTGGGCTGAAACCGAAGGGACTCAATCTGAAGACGTACAAATTCCATGCCATTGGGGATTATGGACAGACTATTGTGCAATTTGGCACTGCGGATTCTTACTCAACTCAAATCGTGCATTCGGTTATCCCTCCGTTTCAGATGTCTTATTCTTATCTTTGTCCAGGGTGAACTCTCCCATCGCCATATTAAATCACTATACACCCTGATGAACAAGAAAAATGCCGTTAGGCAGATTACGAAGCAGGAGGCCAGATGGCGCCATTTCTGGGAACCCGACAGTGGTGGCGAAGGCATTTGTGGTGACTTGCTGCCCCCTTGCGACCCCATGCTTCATTATTTCATCTCGGACGCACGCAGAGAACCTCTGAATATATTTTTGTTTTTGTGTGAACATGAAGAGGATGTTGCAGTGAAGGTTATTCCATTCCATCTTCCTGTTCTCACTACTGATTGCATTGCAGTCTTTCATCCCGAAGCTTAAAGACCATTTATTGTATCGTCTGCTTAATCTCGATTTCGAGGCAGAGGACCATATCTTCTCTGACGACCAACACAATAGTGTACAACTCGTCGATGGTTGTCTTTACTCCGTAGCGACCATGCAAGTCAACTACACGACGTACGACGTGCGCAGGGAACAAGATGTCATCAATCCTCGTACTCACAACAACATAATGGTGCTATTGCGTGAAACCGAACCTGGCCATCATCCCTACTGGTATGCCCGCATGTTGCGAGTGTTTCATGCTTACGTTCGTCACTGTGCACCGCACTCTCCGAATCAGTTGGTTCAACCTATGGAAGTCCTCTGGGTATGCTGGTATGGAATTGACCCTGAACACCAATACGGGCCCAAATCAGCACGGCTGCCCAAAGTTGGTTTTGTGCCAGACTCGGACCCTGCTGCTTTTGGTTTTCTAGACCCATCCCTCATCATTAGAGCGTGTCACCTCATCCCTGCCTTCTCCGATGGGCGAACGACTAATTTACTACGAGCTGGTCCTTCCCTCGGTCGCGTCTCAGTCGAAGCCGATGATTGGAACAACTTTTACGTGAACATGTAAGGATTTACTTATGCTCTGTCCTTTCAGCATGTGTAACTGAGTTTGTTAGCTTCGTCGACAGGGATATGTATATAAGATATAATGGTTCGGGCGTCAGGCATTGTCACAATCACTTCCCGATAAGTGAAGATGCTGCTGAACCAGAAGTTGATGAAGAGGCTGACGAAGAGGAACTTGAAGAGTCCGACGAGCCTCACTCAACGGGTCTGAATAGCAACGGTCTCCCAGACGACTCAGATGAGTCCGAGGGTGATTGCAAGGGCGAACTTGACTTCGATGAAGAAATCGACGTTGATACTTTATTCTAGCTATAGCTACATTTCATTGGCAGGTCGGGCTGCCACATGATCGATTGATTTGGAATGGAATGGATATGATCTCCGTTTGAATTTTCTTCGAGACCTCATCCCTAAAATTCTCACCAAATTCTCACCCCACTACCCTCCGCCGCTAGTGCGATGCCAAAAAACAAGAAACCAAAAAGTCCTCGAGGGCGGCACAGTTCATATTCATCCCCACATGCTTCTTACGCGAGCAGTGTCAGGGCCTCGTGTTCTCCTCTTCCCTCCACTAGGGTCGGGTCATCCTTGACTTGTGGCCCGAGGGGTAGTCCCCCCTTGGAACCACCAAGGTCACCGTCACCTTTGAGTTCACCCAGGTCCTCCACATTCACGATGTCGTTCTTGGCTATTGAACCAGGCATGGGCCCTCCGTCGCCGTCAGCCATATTAGCCTATGAGAGTACCCTTGAAAGGTGGACAAAGGGACCTTCTCTCCATTCACTGTATCTGCAAGTGCGCGACATGGGCCAGGAGGCCGCTGATGCAGCCGAAATACTTGTGTGTAATCAACTTTATACTATAGGACTTTGGAATTGAAACTGTGTGATGTTCAGGTAGATATGCTTTGTCTGAGCCCAGGCGCTGAGTTAGACTGGGCACAAAGAGCCAAGTTGGTTGCGAGCACCGTTTTGGAAGCTGTGCAAGCCGAGGAGACAGCCACGCTCAAGCAGTTAGAGAAGTCATGGATGGTGGTGGATCTGATTTCCCGCAGAGCAGAACACGTACAGAATCAGGTACAGGTTGCCACGAGGGATAAAGCAATCATGGACAGAGTGCATCAGATTGTATCGGTGCGCTTACAAGCATGAGATTCAAGAATCGGCGATTTCAAGTTGGTGTTTCCTTGGAAATTTTTCAAGCTAGTTTTCAACTTGAAGTTTGTGTTTGATTCTCCCTCCCACCCAGGTGTACTCGTTCTGTAGCCTCACTCTTGTTTTTTTACGCATTATTATCATTATGATATGTTCACCCACACGACATACTTAGTCATTGTTAAACTTGTACTATCGGATTTTGCCGGCACACTTCCAAGTGGTATCCTATTCGCCTATTTGGTCACCTTTGGATCAGTTCGACTTGAGTCACGACACGCTCCACCCATCACGCGATTAATTCTCCACCACCCCATATATTTCTATGTGGTCTGCATCCTTGACATCACCTATGCACACATCAAGTTACCTTCCATTTCCGAGTCAACTCGTGATGTGGGCCATCCACCTGGCAATCAGCTCCCCACCTTTCTCCATCCATTTCAACTCTGTCTCTGTGACTTTCACGCCGCCAAACTTCGTTGACATCACCCATCGCGTCCTCGCCCATCTGGTCACCTTCAAGTTGTGGCCATTTCAACTTGTTCGACTTGTAACATGGTGCGCTCGCTATGCCACTCATTATTCAAGTTGTGACTGATTTAGATGCTGCCTCCACTGTTTTTGTGCCATTAGACCCCCCGATGAGTCGCCCATCTGGTTAACTCAACTCATTTCAAGCTTGAGACGTGACGTGCTCTACTCATTGCACGATCAACATCCCATTGCCGAAGAGTGACACACTGCCACTGGGGCGAATGAGGATGCAACGATGTTGACCGGACTTCCACCTACCTGTTCACTAAGCACACAAGAGACATGCGACGTGCCCCACCTGATCTCCACCCATTACTCCACAATTATGACGACATACAACCGCAACACGTGCAACGCGCTCCTAGGGATCGGCACGGGTATCACCTTCACCAATGACTCAGACAATGAGGCTGCGCCTCACCCTTGCCCTCTCACATTGACTGACGCATCGACTCCGAGTCGGACGATGCACATGCCGTATCACCCGCCCCCAACTAACGCTCACCCTCTTGCGTCAACAACACGACGCTGACATCCGAGGACGATGACGCGACATGCACGCCGTGTCACCCGCCTGCACCCCTCGTCCTTGCCATCACTCTCTCGTATCGACAACACGACGCACACACCGCATCACTCGCTGACCTGCACGCAATGAAATACGTGCGGAAGTCATGAAGAGTCCAAATTTCCCAATGAACCAACCACCTG
>QFES01000733.1:1143-19403 GCA_003316375.1 Tylopilus plumbeoviolaceoides
GACTACATGAGCGAGGAGGCAATACATAAGCGCAGACCGTAACTAGGAAAGGAAGAGTAAGCATAAGTTGAACATAAGCCAGCGAGGAACCTGAACGAGAAGGGTGGGGTCGGGATTCAGGTGATGGCAAAACGGCGCTATCGTCTGGCGAGACAATTAATAGGAGGCCACTCCCTGCTGACTAAATTATCATCTCACCGGGAGCAGCGGAGAGAAAACAACAGGATGTAGAAACGGCCAAGAACTTGAAACAGCGGCATATGTGGTGGCTCGGCGCATCAGGTCAGCCAATTAATTAATCTCCGACCTTATGGGAGATAGCGGGGGTGAAAATACAAATGAAAACTCATACACAGGTTTATTTTTTTTAAACTGTTGCTCTGCCTCGCTGATCTACCACAGTCAACCTAGTCTACTTAGAGGTCCGTTCATTTAGTTACAGCGCTCCGCTCAGATGAAATCTTGCTGGCCAAATAGTGAAACAACGTGTTTGCAACTAGCGAGGCGGTTTACTTGCTATCGACGAACCCAAGTATGACTAGATCTGCACAGCGTAGACGTGCTCACAGACGTGCTCACACCAGATTCCCCCGACCTTGCGATGGTGCGGGAGCAGATACCACTCCAGGCTTCCCAAAACCTGATTTTATGGTCGTACGAGCCCGTCACTAGAATGACTGACATTCTGCGTCACAGTTGTGGTCGATGCTAAATGAGGGTTCTCCTGTGATGCCCGATGCGGTAACACCGGATTCTCGAATTATTTAGTCGTGTTTTGCTCAAGCTCCGCTGTTTTCCCATGCACAATTTTGCGAAGTCGCATTTTTCTTCGGAAGGCTGCAAACGTATGTAGTACCAAGATCCTCACCAAGATCCAAGCCTAGAGGTCCGTTCATTTAGTTACAGAGCTCCGCTCAGATGAAATCTCGCTGGGGCCAAGCCGAGGATCAGGTCCGAAATTCCGAATGGTGTGCGCAACAGTGTTTGCCACGCGTCAGTATTGGATCATCTGAGTCTGCTTCGTTCGCGGGGTAGCTCGTGAGTGCTTGAGTGCTTGGGGACCTCCAGCATTATTACGTCCCTTCTATGAAGCCGTTCTGCCTCGATCGTTTCACCATTTTCATACATTTCATAACTCACAGCTTAAGACATTGTTTGATTTGATTTATCCAGGAATCTCAAACGTAGATTCACTCGCGCGACGAACCGTCCGTGAATCAAACAATCAAACCGTCCGTGAATTAAACCGTCTGTGAATTACTTAATTGACTTCGGCTAATAATTGTCCTGGCTAGTAATGTGTCGTTACAACTGTGTACATAAAGCTGGCTGTTTTCATCACTGGTTCCAACCCCTGAGTTATCTCCTCCACCGCGCACCTCCCACATCGTCCTTGTCCTTATCATCAGTCCCCCTCCTCGCGTCTCTACTTCTCTCTGCCCTGTGGCCTTGTTCATCTTCTTCAATCCTTGTCCTGTCTTCCGTCATAGTATTCCATGTCTGAACCCTCCCTCCCTCTACCTGTCGTGGCCAACGGTAACGTGCCTACCTGGAACGGACGGGTTGGTGTAGAACGAGCTGCAGTAAGCTTCCTTGCCCTGGTGAAGTTCACATGAATTTAACCAATTTGAATAGGCACCATTACTTATTGCCTTTACTACTGGCTTGGCTGGAGTGTCATCACACCAACCTAGAGCTGTGCTTGTCTTCATCGCTGCAGGCACTGTCACTCTGGGACTATATTTTATTGTCCCGCCTAGGAACCACCAGGTGAGCGTCCTCCATTCTATGCTCTTGTTCATCTCGCTAAGTTGAATGACGTGGCAGAGTACGCATCCCATCATGTCTACTTTCCTTCGAAGGATCCCCGATGCCTTTACTGCGCTCGGCTGCATCCTCATCATATTCGGCATTACCATGACGTTCCCCAACGAGGTCGCCCTTATCCCCCTCTTCCTCTTCATCTTCTTTGCTGCGCTGGCTCCACTCTGCGACATGATCGCGGGTGCATTGGCCACAACTGCCATGTATTCCGCTGCCCTGATTTCACTCACGACCTTCATCGCCCTTGCATTCATTGCATGACTTCCAGAATCTCCATCGAGAACCGCTGCTACAACCTCCCGGAACCTTCGTCTTATGGACGATCTAGTATTACGATTGGCGAAAAATACCGCAGCCCGCTACCGTGTGAGATCCATCGTCTGAAGACGATGTTCTTATCATTGCAGTCATTCCATCTCACCCACTGAATATCTATCTATACCCTAGCTTCATTATACATTGGGTTAAACATGGTCTATCTCTCGTTAGGCTCAGCTTCGCACGCCATTCCTAGCCGTATACCCGAATCTATAGGTCAATGTATAGTAACATTGATTGGCCAGTGGAGCAGTATTCCGTATCCGGATTCGTGCTCGTAGTAGCAACCTAAACACTACCCACTCTGAGATAAGTAAGGGGTCTCCGAACCGGCCAGCGTGATAATTTGGTCCTTTGAAGACTCGCTCATACTCAAGCTCCTTCGGACATCTTGTTATCCTCCTTCAATGCCCACTCAAAAGGTATACAGAATAAGAATGATACTTTTGCTTACCAGGAACGAGTTGACATCACAGCTGCCGGTAAAAAGGAATTTGCATGAGCAACTATCAAGATTCCTCTTTAATATTGATGCTAAATCAGCACTGGCAATAACAACATGAGCACCGAACCGGGGAGAATGCAGCATCAAGAAGAAGCTTTCAACAGACGAACCGATGCTTGCGCTCTACTTAGGCGCTTCAGATATCGGCAGCGCCGTCTAGCCCATCACCTAGTGCACTGTACATTCCGACACTCGTTCAAAGTGCCATACACATATGGTCGCAAACCGATGATCGTTATATTGCCCGAATAAAAACTCTGAGAATGTCATAAGTACATATCAACCAGAAATCAAGTCGATGGCAATGTCTGCTCGCTCCATGATACGCTAATGATGGGACAGTTATCGCCTGAGTATACCAACAGTGCACTAGTTATAGCGATCAACATATGACATGACATATACAAGCGCATGCTGCGCGGTCTCCTGTTATCGAATATTCTGCGGCTCGATAGGCGATCCAGGGCTGGAGAATGGCCAACCACCGATGCATCGCATCGATCAAGAGGATGGGTACATGCTGGCCACGCCCTTACCACATGGTGGGGATGCATGCGGCGTGGCTCGTACCTGTAACAAACATTTAGCGACGGTGGGCTAGCATATGAATCACGTACCGAAGCAAAGGAAGATACAAGACAATACAAAGGGCATGAACGGGGTCCACAGCGAGGCAAAGAAAACGATGGCACGCAATCGAGTTTCCTCAGGGGTCTGGGATGTGAGTTGAAGTATGGGATGTAAATAGCATGCACTTACGATGGAAGACAGAAAGTTTGAAGGAGAAAGCACTCGATAATAAATAAGCTGTGTAAGCAGGCCAGCGAGAGACAACGCTCGAGCAGCGGGGAGGAAACTGAACGATGCTTGGCAATCCTCTGGGAGGAGAAGTATGGCCGAAGAGCCATAGAACACGAGAGCTTGCTGTCACAGACATGAGACAGGAAAGTATCTCCAAGATCGAGAACACCATACCGCAAGCATCAAACCAACAAGTGACTTCTTATAAGACAAGTGAAGTTGATGCATATCACCATCGGCCCACGGGCACAACCAACGATACGACTGTGGTATAGTGAGCGTCGGCGTGCGCTTTTCAGACTCTGTTCCAGTAGATTCTCCCATCCCGAGGACGCGGTAGAGAGGTAGGTGGACGGGGGTGGACGATGGAGACAACGAGGCAGAGCTGTCGGAGTACGGGAAACTCCGGCAGACTCTTCGCTCCGCATCTGGCCGTTCGCCTTCTTCCTCGCCGTCCTCGGTGCTCCATCCTCCTCGCCCCAACTCTCTTTCCTCTGAAAGTGGTGGGGTCCCCCGATGGAGGTAACGAATTGGCATTCAATGAGCAGCGGCTAATTCGGTGTTATTTATATTTGGCCGATAGTCTTGTTGGGCGCCTTTCCTCATCACTGGGTTGGCAGCCAAATATCGGTACGATTAACCGCTACCGCCACGCTCATGCTAGCTCAATCTTACTAACCTGAACTCCAAAATCCTCTTGGGTCAGCGTGGCTGGTCTTTTCTACGCTCTCTTGTCACAAGGGCAACCACCAAAGAACGTGTCTGATCAGGCAGATGCCGTATCAATATTACACGAGTAAACACTGCGGCCGCACTCTTTTTGATGTTGGCGAACCATGCAGTGCGCACATGAACCTGATTGAGGCTGTGGGTTTGTGCTAGATATGTCTCTACACACCTAAACCGGGCGCGTGGCACGGCGCTAGGATGTCCTCACATGCACGATCGACAGGAGATGCAGAATACTTACGGTGTCTGTTAATAGATCCAGAGCATCAGCTATGGTAAGGTATCAGCAGAGTAGGCGTACGGTGCCCTCAGGCTCATGCAAGGGGTCCAGTGTTTGATTTCCTCGATCTTATAGTAATCGCCGCAGGCTGATCCGTTTCCCTGCAGGAACTTAACCCAAACGTGAGGTACAGCACAAGCACAGGATTCCGCACCCAACAAGGGTATTCGAGCACACGGGGCTTCGAGGACCTAGCATAGATCAGGCTTCACTGACTGGCCTTGTGCCAGTCTACGGGAGTGTCAACACCCTCGGATAGCCACAATTATATCCCCAAGCGTTGCATGGTAAATGATGATGCTGTCATTTGACCCTCGAATAGATCTGTTGGGGAGGTCCTCCAGCTGAGCGCTGGAATTTGGAAGTAGCCCCATCCGAGTGGGTTCAACTGCTAACTAGCATGCGTTGGACTGTGCCTATCAAAAGTGCCAGTATCTTATCGGCGCATACCGACAGCGACAAGTTATGCAATTCATCTACACCATCTGGACTGAGTTCCCAGCGGGACAATCGTTCACAAAGCTACGCACCGATGGTCTGTCTCCAAACAGGGGCTTGCGAACAAGCGTAATGTCTGCTTTGGCTCTGGAGAGGAGATCACCGGCGGACCCAAACGGCACGGGTAAAATAACGAGTTTCCGTCCTCTCCAAGACAACTCAACGAGAGCACCGAGAAGTGAAACTCCAAACTGGGATACTTTGGGAACAAAGGCGACTTGCACGTTTGCAAGATCAGGTTAACCATGACGTGCAAGGAAACACCGCGAGACTAGGCAAGGCCTAGGCACATTATCAACCCGGAATTGACCAGGCACGGCTAGAGCAGCCTGATTCGACAGACGACGGAGATATCTCGGTCATCGCCGCATCAGTACCTTGATCGTTGAACGCGCTGTGGCAAGATGGAAATATCGGTCGTGATCGTCGAAGACACTGTTCAGGTCGGATGGGAACGACATGAACCTGGGATAAGGTATTTGTAGAGCGGCCCCCTTCATCGTTGCAGTGAGTTTGATGAGAGGCCATCATAAGTTGGCTGACAGTTCAAGGTCCTTCTCTGGCAAGACATAAAAATGTACCATTGGAAACCTTCCGTGCCGTGTAGGTGACCAGTGTATTTGGAATACCGACCAACTCCGCTTGAATTACCTTGTACGGGCCCTTGGCAAGTTGCAACGCCGATACGAAAAAACAACGTTTCAAAGGATGATGTCCTCTGACGAACCAGCGTCGACGCCGTTGCAGACCGTCCAGGCGTTCCTCGCGAAATCACAGCGCCAATACCAACAAACCCTTGACCGCTGGACGCCGCATGTTCTGCAGCGCTGGTTGGGGACCTTCGGTCTCCTCGCTCTCTTCATGCTTCGGATAGTATTGTCTCAAGGAGTGAGTATTGATCTATTCTTATTCCATATCTTGAAACTCATGTGCTGCTCAGTGGTACATTGGTTCGTAACGCATTTCCTGTACACAAAGACACCAACTAACGTCTTCCTCGGGTGTTCAAAACAGTATGCTGTGCGTACGCTTCTCGGTGTGTTTCAGCCCAAATAACTATAACTATTTTACAGATGGTCTTGCTATCTACCTCCTCAACCTGCTACTCGCATTCCTACAACCCAAGTTCGACCCGTCGCTCCAAGACGACCTCCTCGCAGACGAAATCGAAGAAGGCGCCACCGACAATGGTCCCACGCTTCCATCGCAACGAGACGATGAGTTCAGGCCTTTTGTGAGGCGGTTGCCTGAGTGGCAGTTTTGGTGCGCCGTGTGCCCGCGTCGCCGTATCTCCGAAGAACTAAAGCAGTCCAATGCTAGGCTCAGTGCGACACGCGCAATCATCATATCCCTCTTTTGCACGACCTCTGACATGTTTGACGTCCCCGTTTACTGGCCGATCTTGGTGGTGTATTTCTGTGTGTTATTCCTGCTCACAATGCGCCGCCAAATACAGTACGTCCACCTGCTCGGCATTTGTGTTTTCGTTCACCTCCATGTTTTTAGACATATGATCAAATACAAATACATACCTTTTGATATCGGTCGCAAGGCGCGGTACGGCGGGAGCAAGTAGGTCCACGTATGCCTTGACATTTTCTCTTCGACATTCGTCTACGAACACGCTGCTCTAGTTGTGGTAGATGAGGCTATGTGGTACGGATTTACAGCAATATCATAATCTGCCTCTGATAGACGCTTCCCAATTGTACTTTGAAACGAGAGCTGATTATCACGTGACTGAAACGCAGCCCTCTCTATCATCGTCCACGATGTCGGCAGCGACTTTGCATCCGCCAGCAGTGCATGCTATGGCAAGCCATATCTCTAACTGCCTCAAAGCTCATCGCGCGCGGTTCTCTGCACAGTCTGCCCACCCTCCGCTCTTCGTGGGCGTCCAAGGACCTCAAGGGAGCGGTAAGACCTTTCTCACGTCTCGTCTACGTTCGCTCCTCGCAGATCCGCCCTATGCGCTGTCCGTCGCCGTCCTCTCGATCGATGATCTCTACCTCCCGCACGCAGGACTGACCGCGCTCGCCGAGGCGCACCCGCAGAACCGTCTACTCCATGGCCGCGGACAGCCAGGCACGCACGACGTCCCGCTCGGGCGTGCCCTCCTAGCGGCGCTCCAGGCGATCAACGGCACTGGCAACGCGATCGCGCTGCCCGTGTTCGACAAGAGCCTGCATGACGGCGCGGGCGACCGTGCGACGGAGACGTACGTGGTGCGGCCCCCGCTCGACGTCGTCGTCCTCGAGGGGTGGTGCGTTGGGTTCTTTCCCGTCCCACGTGCGGTGGTCGAGGCGCGCTGGGCGCGCGGTGCGGTGCCTGGGCTGGAGGGGCTGGACGGTGGGAAGGGCTTTGACGTGCGTACACACGCGACGCTCGAGGACGTGCTCGAGGTCAATGGGAAGTTGCGCGCGTATGTGGGGTGGTGGCAGGCGCTGGATGCGTTCATACAGGTGCGATGTGTATTGGTATTGCGTGGGTGACCGGTCGATGATGACGGGTTGGTCGGATGACGTGTATGGGACACCGTGTTTGCGCGCGCGTGGATAGATCCAAGGCCCACCATCGTCCTCGTTGGCGATCATATATCGGTGGCGGTTACAGCAAGAACACGACATGAAAGCCAAGAATGGGGGACGGGGTATGACGGACGAGCAAGTAAAGACGTGCGTGACCCGGTCGGATGCGTTGTATTGTATCGCGCTCACGCATCCTCGCAGATTCGTGGATCGGTACATACCCGGCTATGTCTTCTTTGGAGATGGAGTCGAGGAAGGGATGGTGGAGGAAGGGGAATGCATGGTGCCGCCGTGGCTGGGTCAGGGTTTGGTGCTTGAGCTGGACGAGAAACGGCATCTGGTGAACACGCGTCAGTTTTGAGCCGGCGGTTGGACTGTGGATAGGCATCGGTGAAGTTACAACTCGAGCTAATGCCATCATCACTTCAAGTTGAATTTGGGGATTCAGGCCTCAATTGCCGGCTCCTCGTTCTCAAAACACGAAAACTTATTAACGTATAAACAACTTGGACCGTGTGACTGACAACGTCCGACTTCACTGGCACATGGCTTTGCACTCCAACGAACGTTACAGTAATCGTCATGCCATGGTCTCAATTTCATTCTAGAGAATCGAGCCAGACGCTCTCGGACTCTAATGACAGCGAATATGAACGCGAGCTTGAGATTGACGCGTGACGAACTCACCAATGAGTTCATAATCCTGGCATGCCTTGTTTGCAATCCTCCCCGCACACTTCATGTTGAAGGAATGTCGATCTTTGACGAAAGGATGACTTTTGAGGGATTCGGGAATGTCACCGAAAACCTCATAAATGGAATTCATGACGGCAGCAGCAAAGATGTGACATGAGTCGAACCGACCCCGTTCTACGAAGAACTCCGTCCTCAAGATGAGGCGCATGACTTTGAATAGGATAGGAGCGTGCTCTGGTGGCCAGCTGAGTTCCGAATGAACAACCTTGTCGTGGACAGCAGGGCTGTCGACGATGGTGACTGTGCTCCTTGTAGCACGGTAGAGCCCGAGGTGCGTCAACAACGGGTTCCTATTGTGCTCTTGAGAGACCTTGATGAATGCATGTGACCAGGACGGCTGAGGCCAGCTAGGATGAGGCTGGACCTTGAGGAGGACGTATGTATGCTGATGACCCAACCGGGTGGACTGTTCTTTATAACATGTCGCCCTGGTGATCACAAAGGGGTGCATGGCCACACACCCAGTCCTCATGCACCTTGTAGCCAAAGGGTTAACTCGTAGGTCATAAATGAGGTCCTGTATGGTAACCGTCGAAGAATCCTCGACAAAAGGGTCGGAGGCAAGCAATGGAAGAAGCTCGAATTTGGTCCCGGAGGGGTCCACAAAGACCATGGCGATGAAGGGGAAGATTAGGGGGTAATCATGTCACCACTCCACATGACGTTACTGATAACCCTAACCCTAGTGTGTGAACCGACTTCTTCGTCGACCAGGTGCAAACGGAGGATCATTTGTTGATTATATTTGTACTACACTCCAGCTGAACAGCATCACATGCAAGCTATCGCTCACGTATTAGTACTCGGACCAGCAGTACTTGTTGTACCAGCGTCCTTATCCTGTTCGTCTGAATGCATTTGAGTAAGCTGTCATGGCAAAGAATCACAGTCAAGATTGCCTTACCGTTTTGCCGATGGTACTGGGCAGTTGCTTCGCGTCGACTCAGATGCCGTCGTTGTCGTCGTTGTCGTCGTTCTAGTCGTGTCCGTCGTGCACGTCGCATCGGTCGAGGAGGAAGGGGGCTACGAGTGAGACGCGTCGTCGTCATTTCGTGGGGCGCATGGCCGTGTCGTCGTCGTACTCATCGTCCTCGTTGCAAGGGGCGCGTGGCGCGCCGTACGCGCCGTCGTTGTCGTCGCTGGGTAGGACCCGTGGGACGTCCACCGATCTCGTCGTCGTTGTCGTTACTGGCCGGGCCGTGTGACGCACGCATGCGCCCTCGTCGTCGTCATCGCCGCTGGGTGGGCCGTGTGTGCGCGCACGCGCTGTCTTCGTCACGGTCGTCCTTGCCGTCGCTGGGTGAGCTGGGTGGCACGCGCACGCGCCGTCCTCGTCGTCGTCCTCGCTGGCTGGGCCATATGACATGCGCACACGTCCCCCCATTGTCGTTGGCTAGGCTGTGTGGCACGCGCACGTGTGCTCGACGTGGTCGACGTGGTCGTCGTGGTCGTCCATGCTGGTCGGGCCACGTGGCACGTGCTGTCGTCATGTCACTGGCTGGACCGTGCGGCAGGGCGAGGGAATGGGTGAGGCGGGCGAGGTGAGGACAAGAAGGGCTGGATCTCCAACACCTTGTACAGGTTCCGGATGAATGTGGTAGGGTGATGCCAGAGATGGGTTCAATCAGAGACGACTTACCCGCACCCTGAGTTCCAGTGACCACCAACATCAGAAGGTCAATTTCGGTTCGTATTAGAGGTTGGTACATAGACGGCGGAGGCTCAGGTGGAGCGGGCGACCTAAGGAATGGATAAGTAAAGGAATGAAATAGAATGAATGTGATACTAGCAGTGAGTGCGGTACCGCGCCGCCGACGCGCAGGAAATGTAGGTACACAAACTTTGGGCTGGATCTCCAGCAGTTTGTACACTGTGTCAAGCACATTTTCAGCATTGCTGGGTAGTCAAGGAAGAGTACCATACGCTGTAACACGCAGATGATTGATGAGCTGAAGCATCGCTCTACGAATGGAAGTATTGCTAGGTGAAAGCCCTACAGCTACGGCATCGTCGGTGACGTAGAATGGGAGCGAGTTCGTAGTCGACAGGCTCGTCGATCGTGTGAGGGGGGCAATGTCATGAATTCCTGCGGACCAATCCGATGGCAGCGCCGAATTTAAAACCCAGCTAACCCTCACACCCTCGGCATCGGCATCGTAGAGCGTCGGGATTTAAAAGGAATGCAGTCTTTTTTTAGGGAAATCAAAAAGCAAGTGCCAAGTGACTCGGAGAGCAGTTGCCTGTGGTGTGCCGTACAGTTCGCTGTCTAACTTCCATTCATCAAGTACATGATCGTGATAATACTACGTAAAAGCCAGTCGCCACTAGACATGAAGTCTGACAAACAGAAACCAAAGCACCATCTCGACATACACTCACTGATACAGCCTCTCCCTGGTGTTTCTCCGACCAGCATACTTCAAGTCATCAATCAGACCAATCTTCCAGGGTTGAAAGATCAGCTTCCCATATGTAGTATGGATCAGTGGACTCACCGCCTGCCACGACGCATCATCAGAGTCACACACTAGCCATGGTACCTGCCCCAGAAACGCCTCCGCGGTCAACTCAAATACTGAATCGTTCGCCGTTCGCGATGTTCCAGGGATAAAGGCGCCAGGTATTTCTTCTAGCTCACGAGGCGGCAGAATTGGCGTGAACGCAGCCAAACAGGTAAACGCGAACGAGCGTGACTGGGACGAGCAAACGCCGCGTTCACAGAGGATCTTTGTCATCCGACTGACAAAGGCGATAATCTGTGCAAACTGAGAAAGGGAGAGCTTGCCATCACCAAACGTGAGGGTTCGTTGGACCTCGATGTAGCGCGCGATGGTGTTGGAGTGACCACCCGAGGTGACAACGATGCGGTCGTGCATGCCAGGATGGAAGGCCGTTCCACTGCATGAAAGAGTATCTGAGACACGGGCCACAGAATGATAAAATCCGCGGCTCGAGAGAACTCGTTCAATAAGCAGTGTGTCGTCTGAGTGTTCGACTCCATTCTGTGCGGTATCCAAGGACACTCGCAAGAGTGTGTGACGGTGATCGTAGATTGTCCACCAGGCATCACGTCCTACAGCCAGCGCCGTGCACAACTCGATTTTATGGACAAATCGAGATGGCTGGGTGAGCGATTGATGGCACCAAGAATCAAGGGCCATATCGGTCGCAACGACTGGCGTCGGCTTGCGCGAGTGACGAGAGAATGGTAACTTGAAGAATGGCATGGTGGGCAATCTCTGCTGGGGGGAGGGTGTGGGCCCAGCAGAGGGTGTGGGAAGGAGAGAACGAGCCCCTCTTTACAAATTGGCTTCGAATCCATTCAATCAGTGGCCTTCAACATTTCGATTCAAGTAGGATTAAATAGCTCACCAATATGGAGATCCGACAGAAGCTACAGATCCAACGTAGGCACCATGAACACAACGCCCTCCGTTGTCAGAAACATAACGCTCACGTATGACTTTTTTTTTTGAGAGCCGCCAAGCCTAATAGCACTACAAAGTACTAGTGGAGTGCTACGCATGCTCGACATGTTTGGGTTTGTTTGTACTAAACAAACAAACCCAAACATGTCGAGCATGCGGTCTCTGAGAGAGATCCTCAAGAGTGTCTTGTATCCTGGGACGAAGATAAGTTTTAGGGATGCACAGTCTACACTCCACAGCCATTCAGGTGTCATCGGTCTCGGAGACCGTGACCAACAGAACCTGATTCAGGAACGAACACGAGCGACAGATAGAAGCTCTGCGGCAGTGGGTGCGAGCGGCGATAACTTGAGCTTCCTCAATCCGTGCATCCCCCTGCCATGTCATCTGTACATTAGTTTTCTCCTGTTTTTACCTCAGCAGAGTGTTGGTCTATTCCATTGGCTTTGAACGTGCCGGTCGTATGAGTGCGCGGCGGGCTCTAGTGAACGTGACATCTTAAAACGGTGTGTTCATGAAGCGTAGCCCGTGTTGGACTCCGAGTCGTAGTAAAGTGGAGTCAGAAGCAGTAGATGTAGAAGACCAAGTCCGGAGGCCAGATGGGGAACAAGTGTACCAAGCAGTAAGAGTCTGAGTGCCCTCCCACGTATACATGGAAACTGTACCAGAGCAAACATCAGTGCAGGTGGATTTGCTGTGAAGCGGATGGGGGAGGTTGTGTTGGCTGTTGGAGATCCGCCCTTCGTGGAGATACATTCCCTTTTATGGACATCCAGTCTCGTACCACGTCGACTGGAGGTAAGCTACTCTACATAGTTCCTACTTACATTCTTTACTCACCTGTACGTAGTGTAACCCCTCCTACAGACGACGTGATCCAACATTAGCGGCCCGGGGGAACTAAAATAGAGGTGACACTACAGACACCGATGCGTACAGCCAAAGTCAAGCGTCCGAAGACATGTCTCAGGATCGTCGCGCCTCGTCTGCCATGCCCAGATGCTCTGACGGAAGTAATTCTTTACTCAGAGCAAGATGCTCAGCTGATGCCAGTGCGACGTACGAGAATGGATGCTCATCACATTGGGCCCACGACGACGTGATGGTATCCGTGATCCCTGTCTCCTGGTGGGCGTATGGGACTTCTATCACCCAGCTGTCCATGTGAGTCGTCGAACATTGGTAACGCGTGTGCCAAAGTTGACCTAGCTTTAGACTTGACTAGAGATGGGGACATGGAATCGGTTTGGAACCGGTCCTGTCCGGCCGGTTACCGGAGCGAGCCCTCGCATGGTTTCCACCGAGGAGAGATCACCGACAATAATCAGATCTTGTCGGCATCACTCGATCCCGGTTCGCGACGGTGACATTCCACGGTGGGTGCCGCGGTTTTAGTCTAAATGGGGTATACGGATGCCCGTCTAGTGGTAAGAAAAGGGGAGACCAACTTGTTACCACAATTATTAGACGTTGGCACAGGTAGAGTATCCATTACATAGTACTAATGTGTCGTACACTGCAAGAGATTGCATTCGTGCCCGCAGAAACAAGGTTAAAAGAAAAAAGGAATGACGACCCGTCTATCTTTGGGGTAATCTGCCAAGTTTCTGAGGTACCATTGATGGCCATTATAAGCCCTCCCGATCATAAGACAAATCTCCGACAAGAAGAAAATCCATGGCGGCTGGACCGAGGCGACGAGTGCGCTCACCGACGTCGTGTCAGGGACAGGTGCGGCAGCGAGGGCGAATCCGAACCACTCGACCCACTCGCACAGATAGTTGGGGTATGAGACGTACGCGTACAGATAGCCGTGAGGGATGCCGTAGTGCTCGCGCTGGGGTGACTTTGTCTGCGGGTCCGTCGCTTTGGCTTTTCCCTTGGCCCTGGCATTGCGGCGGATGCTGAGGAGCACCTCGTCGTGGAGGATGTTCCCGACGAGGCCTGCGGCCCAGAGGGTGATGCCGGTCCAGAAGGCGGGGTGGGTGTGGGCGGTGGGGGTGAGGAAGGCGGCGGCGGCGGGGGAGCGGAGGTAGGTGCCCATAAGGGTGCCGTTGACGAGGTTGAATGCAACGCCGGAGAGGGTGACGATCACGTGTGCTTTAGAGCGGGAGGGCGTGCGGAGGGGAGAGATGAGCGCGCGGTTGGCGTAGTGGATGAGGAAGAGGGCGGCGAGGATGTGTGAGGCAGGGGTGAGTGGGGCGATGCTGGACGAAGAGGATGCGAGGGGTGCGTTGACGAGGGCGTTGACGAAGCCGATGGGGGAGACGAGTTCCATGATGATCCAGGAAGTGATGCCATCGAGGAGCAAGACGGAACGGGATGGGGGGGAGAAGCGACCGAAAGGGGCGTCGATGAAGAACTGAACTGGAGCGAAGAAAGGCGGAAAAACAAAAAAGACACGCTTGAGGACTGGGGCAGATGAGCGAAGAAGAAAAGAGAGAGAAGAGACTCACCGTCGTAGATGGGATGCATGGCCAAGGAGCGACTGGATGACTAATCAGATGCCCCTTCATCTCAAACCAACACCAAGCGAGCGTGCCAGGAGAAAGGCACACAAGGCTGCGAGGAGGGCTGCAAAGAACAGACACCGTGACGCCACTTCGCACAAGCTAGACCATGACGCGGAGCTGGAGGAGATGCAGTTCAGGGAAAAGATGTGCAGCGCCCTAGAGGATGACGAGCGTTTGGACGGGATCGACAGCCGGTTCAGCGATTACGCTCACATCCCAGACAGGTGGGCCCGTGATCCACATGACGCCGCGGATCCACAGTACATGGACGACGACGAGTACGCAGAATGGATCAGGCAAGGCATGTGGAAGTAAGTCAGACACCATATACATATGCTCACGACCGTTGCCAACTCATCTCTCCCAGAAAGAAGCATGCGCGAGAGTACGAAGAGCAAGTGAAACGCGAGGCCGAGATGGCCGCTCAGAAAGCGCGCGAAAAACATATCAGAGCAGAGACAGCACGCATGGAGAAACTCCTTCGCGAGCAGGAGGAAAGCCGAGCAGAGGAGAGGCAGAAGCATAGAGAAGAAGAAGCTCGGGAACTGTACGAGCAGCGTTGGAAGACCCTCTTGGATCATCGCATGCAGGACAGTGGCCCGTTGACGTTGGGAGATATCCCTTGGCCCCTCTTCTCACAAAGGCAAAAGGGCTCACACAACCTCTCGCTCCGCATGGAGGACATGACTCCGGAAGTGATTACCGCATTCCTTTTACCAGACTTCGACAGCGTGGGTACCACTGAGGGCGTTTCGAGGCGAAATCGAGACAAACTCAAGGAAACCCTATTGCGATTTCATCCCGACAAATTCGAAGGTCGCTTCATGCATCGCGTCCCCGCAATGGAGGTAGAGAGCGTCAGGAATGCCGTAGGACAGGTCGCTAGAGTTCTAAACGTACTCATGAATGCGCAACCGTCATAACCTTTGTATATCCGGCCAGCTTTACTCTATACGGGATTTCCCCATACCTGGGTCGTTTCTTCCTCGTGGGCACTCGGACTTCTCACAATCTTTGTAACCATACATCACATCGAGGCCTTCGGCTCGGTACTGCATCCTTGGTGCCACAAAGTCACTGCTACGCTCAAGGTTTGTACCTCCCAAATTTTCCGAGTCATTGTCACATCTGTATCCTTTCAGACCGGATCGAGCCCCCGGCGGTCTCAGTCCAGAACTCCCTACAAAGGTCACACGAACCCCGCAAAGATCGCTTGCGTGTGAGTTATCAGATAGCTCTCACTGAAGCAGTCTACTCTCGAGCGCGCTGCTACCAAATGTGGTCTGAGGCTCGACCGCAATGTCAAATGTAACGAGGCCAATTCTTACGGCTTCATCTGTCGATCTACGCAGTTCATAGTTTCGTCGATGAGTCGCTCGCACCTCGATATCACATCGTGAGACGTTTACGCGGCGCCCGCTGGCTATTTTTGAATGGCCACCTAGGATATTCATACTTTTGATGAATGACGAGTATAGGTGTGAGCGGTGCCTCCTGGGTTACTCCGACATCATGAAAATCACGGGATGTCTTCACTGCTGTGACTTTTTCATGTCTCTGATGCCGTATAAGAATGGAAATGTAGGACCGAACTCTGTTCGCCTTACCAGACAACCTCAGGCTGGCGCTAGCGCACACCCCCGGAAATGTTGTCACCTCGAGATACTGGAGCGTGAGCTTCCGTTTTGTTTCGTATCCTATCATACCTTGCTTAGATTGTCCCACAGCGCTGGCAAGGCCATCGAGTGAGTTCTTCCCCTGACTATGCGACCGCCTTGGCACTCATGATGCGGAATTCGTATTCGCTCGTCAATTAAGCGAAGTCCCCTTCGTGTGTATCCCGTTTACCCCAGATTAATCTGTTCGTGCTCATATCGCCCAGGTCATCGGATATACCATGTGTTTCGGCTTGATGGGGATACTTGCCGCCCAGTGCTGTAAGTGAAGGCCTCAACCTTACTGTGCTCCAGACAAGGTTACTCAGTGTGTACAAACACTAGTCATTTATTTCAGCAAGTTTCCCAACGACCGACTTTGGATACGCCTCCTGGGTAAAGATCGCGTATGCATTCAATGATGTTGCTGATGCTGATGCTGTTATGCGGATCAGTCGCCGCCGTGCTCCTACTCGAGGTGCTCTTCACTGCCTTTGCATTTCATGGCTTTTGGGTCGGGGTGACGAGCAACGGCACGGATCTTTCGTCGATCGTCGCCACGGGCGTCGGCGGGCAAGAGCTCAACCCACATCCGACATGGTCGTTTGTCACATTGGCACCTTTGACAGGTATAGGTAGGCGCTTCAAAGCTGGGACAGCGGCGGCGATCTCAACGTTGCCCTACAGTCGCCACCCTGACGCACGCATTCTTTTGCTGGCGGATATGGGCCGTCCAGAAGTCGCTCATTGTACCGTTGATCATCATGGCGGTGAGGCGCACCACCTCGTCGCATTGCGTGGGTGTGTTGCTGAGAAAACAACGCTAGGTGTCGCTGATGCAATGTATCATGGTCAGCTACGGTAGCGTCGCGGTGAGTCGCCTCGTCGTGTTTGCTACATACTGCTCAGGGTGCTCACGGACCACACAGTTTGGCCTCGTGCCAGATCGCAGCGACGACAGCCCCTTGCCATTTTACCTCCCCGTTAGTTTCTGTTCCATCGTTTTTTCTGTTCGGGGCCGCCAACACCTCGTTTGAACAGACATGGTTGGCCGGCAGTCTGTTTTGTGATTTGGCGATCACCACGTACATGACGCTCATCGTACGTTTTAAGTTCTCTGTTGTTCACAGCACTCGTGTCTCACTCTACCGTAGCTCCTCCGTAACAAGTCTCAGTTCCAGAACACATGGAGCATGTCGGTCAAGCTCGCCAAGCTGACGGTCGAGACGGGCCTCATCACGACGACTGCCGCGGCCATCGAGCTCGTGCTCGCGATAGCCTTTAGAGTGACATTGTTCCACATGGCGCTGTAAGTCTTCTTCTTATCCCTTTGTTTGCTCGCTGAATACCACATCCCGCGAATAAACAGATTTTATATCATATCCAAGCTGTACGTGTTCTCGCGTCGTTTGTGTGGGCGTCTCATTCACGCGCTATGCGCTAGGTACGCCAACTGCCTCCTAGCGACGCTCAACGCGCGTCTCATCCTGCGGAACACGATGATGGACCAGCACAAGTCAGTCACGGTCTGGGAGACCGACGAGCCATCGCGGCCAGCGGGGTTCAGCACGCACGGCGGGAACACAGTAATTCAAATCCAAAAGGAGGTCGAGACGGACATCGAGTTTGCGGCGTATCCCATGGTGCGTCTGCTCGCTTGGCCGGGAACGTGATGCTGATTTGTGACGCACAGGAGGACGGACGGGACCAGAAGCAGGCGTTTGGACTTGAAGTGGTAGCCGAGGCGCTGTGACGCTGGTCGTGCGCTCGGGTGAATTGGATGGATGCGCTGTGTGTATGATAGATGTGGACCATGGTGCGACCGTTTTTTTTCTTTTTCTTGGCCGTTGTTGCAATTCGAGAACGACGAGACACGCGGACGCTAGTCGCCGTCGTTTCTGTCAGAGCGTACTTTCACCAGTACTAGTGTCTTGTGAGTTGTGATCGAGGATTGCCACGCAACTTAGGGTACCAGGCGCACAGCGACCGAGTCACGGATAGCGTCACGCGCCGGGGACATTATAGAATATCATTGACGCTCAAACGTCATGCCGGCCGTTCGGACTGCCCATTCACGAGTGCGTTCGACCCCAGCGTCCTGTCCTACAGCCAATTTTCAGGGCTGAATGCCGTTTTACTGGCCTCTTACTAGCACTCGTGACCGCTAGAGTGAGAAGGCACTGAGAGTATTACTAGTAGGACCGCATCAGTTGAAACCATCGTCCCGCCGCTGTCCAGTTTTTTCCCAGTGGAAAAGGATCTTCTGGACGTGGCTTTGTCTTCCAGTCCCTTAACATTCATTATGTTTCTGAATAGTGCTGTTGATCCTGCTGTCGCACCGCAACGGCTCTCCTGCAGTCGCGCAGCCAGTTCCTGTATCATGATCATCTGCGTACTAGAGCCCAACCGGACTTTTCATTGTTCA
>QFES01000736.1:0-41102 GCA_003316375.1 Tylopilus plumbeoviolaceoides
ATTAGCTTACCCATCAAGCTTCTTTCACAGCCACACAGCACAGCCACATCCAGTTTCCCCTTTCAGCAAACAGGGAAACAACCTCTAGCAAACCAAGTTTGCCATCTGAAATCAGCACTTTTGGTAGACAACCTCTACTTGATTGTTGCTATTTCTCTATCTAAGAATAGATAGAACCAACACAGCTAGGAAAGCCAACCCTATTCCTTGAGTTTGACTCGGGATAAGGAAGAACAACCAGAGCGCCAATTGGTTAAGTCATTAACTCATCCATTAGCAAGATCATTCTCTTTGTCTAGTGTTTGATCTGATCGCTAGAGTTGTCCTAGCATCAGCTTATAATCAGATTGGGTCTGGAGGATTGGATATAGTAGATTCACCTAGCATCTATTGATCTAATTCCTAAGAAACGACACCGCATCATAGAGGCGGCCCTCTTTATTTTTCTTCGCATCTGACAGGGATGACAGGGTCCCTGGAAGTTTTCATATAGCATTTCCAATAGCTACATTCTACTTAAGAGCATGTCTACTAGGAATAGACCATCTTCTTGCAGTCTGAAGGTCACCTGCCCATGTGCAGGTTCATCTCTGAGTCATTTCCCTTCCCCTTTTTCTTCGTCTTTCCCATCTGTTTCCAGATCTGTTTCCAGGTTTCTGTGTCCATGTCTGGACTTCTGTTTCTGTGTTTCCCATGCTCCGGATTCTCTTGCACGCACTCGAGATAGGTTTGGAAGCAAACCCTCTCTCTTCTATCCTCTTCAGAACCCCTGGGACGAGTTATACTTGCATCCCACACTGACTATCTTTCATACACTGTATCCATCTTCACAGCATTGACTGTGCATAGCTGTGTACACAGCATCGCTTGTCCTCGAAAGGTAGTTCATAGCCTGGTCTGTGCACAATATCATGCAGTATTTAAACCCATGTACATTACTATATTCTATAGTCTTATCCATTTGTTCTCCTCTTGCCTTAGGCTTGAGTCCAAATTAAGGGTACTGCTCTATTCTCATCTCTATCCACTTGCTTTAGGCTTGACAATTAGCCTTAAAAGCCTTAAACACTGGTCGTAGTTGTCATTGTCTTGCCCTCAAGCATCACAACTTAAGTTTAGGTCATTACAATAATGAAGATAAATGAAACTGGGTTCACTGTACTACAGCTGACTGCAGTGTCTTGAAGCTACTAGTATAGGTGCACTGGTACCCATCCAGCCCTTTGTCACAGTTTCAACTTTGAGTTTGTCGATGAGGTCACTAATGCTAGTGAGGGGGAGGGGGTAGGTGTCATGAACAATATGTTCATTGAGGTATTGGTAGTCTTGGTGAGGATGGAGTTTCCCACTGGCATCTTTCTTTTTGATGTAGAAGAAAGGGGATGCTTGGGGAGAGTTTGAGGGTCATATCTTTCCAGATTTGAGGTTTTCCTTGAGGAATTCTTCTGTGGCTTTTTTCTCATCAGGGGAGAAGGGATAGAGCTTTCCAATTTTCAGGATGAAAGTGTTGAATAGATAAGTAGGGTACCTAGTGCATACACCCTAATTAGACTAGTAGTAGTACAAAGGACATCTGGACATAGTCCGTGACTGTCCACAGTTAGTTTGCACTGGACTCTGCAATGCATTGCACTGGACTTGGTACATCCATACTGGACATAGTCTAGACCTTATGTAATAAGGCATGCAGATACTGCAAGGTCTTCACATATCCTCTGGGGATCGCTTAGATGCTTAGACTACAGTATATATACCAGGGAAGCCTCCATGATGTAATTGAACAAGTTTTCTGTCTTACTCCCACCATCTGTGCTTGTCTCAATCACCCAGGTAAGTCTGGTGGCCTTCCCTCACATACATATGCTTTGCTCGACAGAAAGATTCTTTCATATTGATCTCATGGTCATAGGGTTGAGATAGGGGGAGTTGTCCAATGGATGGTTGTGGTCACTCAAACCAGGGCTGCAGAGCTGATGAATCAGGATCTGCATTGGATGACATGGTTAATAGAATAGCTGCAGTATGCTCAGTTGACAAATTGAGTTTCCCATTCAATGTCAAGGTATTTATAGAGGTGGTCCTGCATATCAGGGTCTGTGTTATAGTGTCTAGGAGGGGGAGGTGATGGTTTCCAAAAGAGTTTGGCATGGTGATTAGTGTCGGCAGAGTGTAGAGGATATAGGGTTTTTGACTCATTAATTGAGTCATTGAGAGTGATGGTCTGTTGAGACCAGTTGATGGTGGGGTTGGCTCTTCTAAGCCACAGGAGTCCTAGGATGAGGTTCTTGTGTCCACAGTGGATGACATGGAAGGTGTTACGATTTCTCTTTTCCTTCATCCCATTGGCTTATTTATCATATGATCTCTTTCTTCCTTTTTCATTGGATTACATATGACCCCACTTTTACTCTACCATATCCGTCTTCACAGCATTGACTGCGCATGGCTGCATACGCAGCATCACTCATCTTTACTAGGCAGTTCATAGCTTGGTCTGTGCACCTTTTGTTCCAGTATTTAAACCCATGTGCATTACGAGCAACACCAGTCTTATCCACTTGTTTATCTCTCGCTTTAGGCTTGAGTGTGAATTAAGGATACCACTCTCTATCTTCATCTACTCGCTTCAGACTTGACAATTAGTCTTGAAGCCTTGAACACTGGTTCTTGTTGTCTTGCCCTCGAGCGTCATGACTCAAAAGTCTAGGTCGTTACAGAAGATACATCATTGGGTAATCCCTTCGATGTTTATGAACAGGTTGCAGGTGAAATGGACATCTCTGTTTTTGTTAACTTGAATGGATCTATCAACATTGTGGACATGGATGGGGGTATTGAGTTTCTTTGTGGGGATGTGGTGCTTCTTGATGAAGTCACAGTCCTAGTCAATGCAGGAGATCTCTGCTCCACTATCTATGAGGGCTTGGGTGTCAATGGCTTTCATGGTGTGCATGGGTATGATGATTTGTACTGGGGTTTGCATGGATTTTGTAATGACCTAGACAGAGTTGTGACACTCGAGGGCAAGACAGCAACAACAAACACCTGTGTTTGAGATTTTAAGGTCAATTGTCAGACCTAAAGCGAGTAGAGGAAATGATAGAGGAGTGGTATCTGTTACAATTTCATCCTTTTTCATCTTTTTCATCAGTCTCATTGGCTAATGAATCATATGATTCTCTTCCTCTTTTCCATTGGTTTACTCTATGATTCCACTTTCTTACTCGTACAGCCTCGACTGCGCATACCTGTACATGCAGCATTGCACACCCTTACTAGGTAGTTCATAGCTCAGTCTGTGCGCATCTGGCTCCAGTATTTAAACCCATGTAAAGTACCTAGAACGGCAGTCTTATCCACTTGTTCAATCTTCACCTTAGGCTTGAGTGTGAATTAAGGATACCGCTTCTATTTCATCCTTTCTACTCGCTTTAAGCTTGACGACTAGCTTTAAAGCCTTGAACACTGGATATTCGATTGTCTTGCCCTCAAGCATCACGACTCAAAGTCTAGGTCGTTACACTTGGATAAGACTGCATACTTGAGTGCAAGATGTTGCCTCAGAAGAATTACTCTATCCACGAAGAATCGATATTCGCCCCCCGATAAGATACATCAGAAGACTTGCCCAGAACTAGGTTGGAAGATACTTAGTAGTAAGCAACGATGTCGGACCCCTTTAACATGGATGATCTCAAAGCGGCGCTCATCGATGCCATGAAAGAAGGCACGAAGGCCGAAGAAACAACAAAGAAGATTGCTGAGCCAGGCAAATGGGATGGTGACAAGAAGAAGTTCCGTCTACGGTGGACAAAGATACGTCTCTGGGTTTCGACTCAAACCTGGAAAACAGATAAGACATTGGCCACAGCAGTCCTAATTCATCTCGAAGGAAAGGCAGAATCTTTTGCCCAACTAACGATGGAAAAATACCTCGATGGAGAAACAAAGAAAAACAAGGATGGAGATCTATGGGGAGAATCCGCTTGGCCCAACTGGATAGAACTTCAGGAGGAAGTAATGAATTTCTTCCAGATTAAGACTCTTGAATACCAATCGTATCAGGAGCTGAAGGCCTTCCGACAGGGAACCATGCTCACGGCGGACTTTCTCCAAAAATTCGATATCTTAAAGAGAGAAGCAAAAGTGTCAGAAGGAGAGGCAGCGCATCTGCTCAAACAAGCAGTAAGGTTTGCCACTTACCAACAGGTCTCTCTCCATTGTGAGATCGAGGACGATGAATACAAAGATCTATACAAGCAATACGATGCTTACGGAAAAACGCTAGAAAGAATTCACGAGGAACGAGGAGCGGCTAGGGCGGCTCAAGCCCCGAAACCTTACCGAGGACAGTATCGCCCTTCTCAGGCTCAGGGGCAAAGTCAACCAAGGTTTACGCCCACCGGGACACAACCTGGCCGCGGAGCTCCAATGGAGATAGGGATGCAGTACGCCAGTGATACCCGTACATGCTACAACTGCGGAGAAGTAGGGCACATCGCCCGAAACTGCAAGAAGCTGAAGAAGACGAACGCAAGGTCTTCGGAACTCGCACCGGCTCAACAGACAGCCGCAGGAGGGGGGTATGCTTCCCACAATGCAGCTTATGTAACAGCTGAAGCAGAAGCCTACTGGCGAGACAAGCTCGCAGTTGAGGCTAAACAGCAGGAGGCTTTAAAAGGCCAATAATCGTGAATGAAGAGGGTGTTCATGATCTAGAAGAGTATACTGATGATGATTTTCCTGTATGCATGATAGGTTCTATTTTCGGGGCATCTTTCAGTGAAAGTGCGGCATCCAAAGACATGCTTAATTCCCCTATAACTAACTGCTCCACAGAAATATCGTCACAATTCCTCGATACCACAAAACAATTTACCCTTCAAACAAGTCTCTGATTCAAGACTACCACCGGATGGACAGACCTATATGCCTTATTAGATTCAGGGGCTTCTAATTCTTTCATTGATCTAGACTTTTGCAGATATCACAATCTCGTTTTGGATAAATTAACCAAACCAATAGTAGTGACAAATGCAGATGGCTCTGAAGGAGCAATAGGAAAAATCACGCATCAGGTCACGGTATTATTTGACGTTCAAGGACATTCCGAATATGCAAATTTCTATGTTACCGTTTTAGGAACGCACTCACTTTTCATAGGATATGATTGGCTAGAATGCCATAACCCGAAAGTTGATTGGGTAAAAAGGGAACTAACATTTTCTAGGTGCACCAATCAATGCAAATTCCAGCAGAAAGATCGGTTACCAGCCTTCATGTTCCAACGAGCCATCAAAGAAGGGCTCAAGGAAAAAGTACCCATTCAGTATCACGATTATCTTGACGTTTTCTCACAGAATGAATCGGAACGAATGCCAATCAGGAAACCATGGGATCACGCCATCAATCTCAAGCCCGACTTCGAACCAAGGAAAAGAAGAATCATTCCCCTTTCCAATCTTGATATGGAAGAAGTATGAACGTTCATTGAAAAAGAACTCAAGAAAGGCTATATCCGACCATCTAAATCCCCACAAACATCACCCGTATTCTTCATTCCAAAAAAGGATGGTAAAAAACGAATGGTCATTGACTACCGATATCTCAATGACGGAACCGTCAAAAATGCTTACCCATTGCCACTAATCCCTCAGCTAATAGATCGACTAAAGGGTGCTGATCTCTTCACCACCATGGATCTTAGATGGGGATATAACAACATACAAATCAAAGAAGGAGACGAATGGAAAGGGGCCTTTGTTACCCCTCTCGGTTCTTACGAACCATTGGTAATGTATTTTGGGATGACTAACTCACCATCTACATTCCAACAGATGATGAATGACGTCTTTAACGACATGTACACAGTCGTCATCATCTTTATGGACGATTGTAACATCTTCACCAAAGGAAGACCAACAGAGGAGCATCAGAGAATTGTCAAGGAAGTCCTTCAACGCCTACGAGAAAACGACCTTTACATCAAACCCGAGAAATGTCACTTTGAGCAACAAAAGGTAGACTTTTTAGGAATGGTCATATCAAAAGAAGGCGTTGAAATGCAAAAATCGAAAGTGGCCGGAGTACTTGATTGGCCAACTCCGACCAGACTCAAACAAGTGCAAGGCTTCCTTGGCCTTTGCAATTATTATCGACGCTTTATCGCTAACTTCGCTGACATCGCTAGACCTTTAAACGACCTTACCAAGAAGGATACGCCCTTCCAATGGGGACCAAGGCAAGAAAAGGCATTCAACGATCTAAAGGAATGCTTCACCAAGGCACCTCTCCTCGCATATGTCGAATAGATAAGTAGGGTACCTAGTACATATGCCCCCATTAGACTAGAAGTAGTACGAAGGACATCCAGACATAGTCCGTGACTGTCCGGAGTCAGTCCGCACCGGACTCCGCATTGCACTGCACCAGACTCAGTACATCCATACCGGATATAGTCCGGACCTTATGTAATAAGGCATGCAGATGCAGCAAGGTCTTCGCATACCCTCTGGGGATCGCTTAGATGCTTAGTAGACAGTATATATACCAGGGAAGCCTCCCTGATGTAATAGAACAAGTCTTTCTGTCTCACTCCCATCATCTGTGCTCGTCCCAACCACCCAGGTAAGTCTGGTGGCCTTCCCTCACAGACACATGCTCTGCTTGACAGCATATCCCGACCAAGAAAAAGAAATGCGAGTAGAGACTGACGCTAGTGACATAGCAACAGGAGGTGTTTTATCTGTAAAAGGAGAAGATGGTTTGTGGCGACCAACAGCGTTTATCTCTCACTCTTTTGATAGCACAGAACAAAACTATCTGATCTATGACAAAGAACTCTTGGCAGTCATTCGAGCTCTAAAAGAATGGCGCCATTACCTTATAGGGAGAGCTTCTTTCAAGATCTGGACGGACCACAAGAATCTCGAATATTGGCGAAAGCCACAAACCTTATCGCCTAGACAAGCCCGATGGCACGCACTCCTTCAAGAATTCAACTACACCATGTGCTATAAACCAGGAACAACAAACGGTCGAGCAGATGCTCTATCAAGGAGGCCAGATCATGGTGATGCGGTTACAGACCACAACGTTAATGTCACCATATTTCCAGAAATAGCAGAAGCAAATAACATTTCCTTATCCTCTTCCTTTTACGATGAACTAATCTCCGAATCACAGAAGATCTCAGGGGATGTAGAAGGTTTCACCTTCAATGATGAGGAAAAAATATTCAAAAATAATTCTGGAAAAACCTTCATCCCTCCTTCACTTCACATGAAACTCCTAAATATTTGTCATGATGCTCCCATTGCCGGCCATCCTGGTCAGGCAAGAACAATTCATCTTCTTTCTCAATATTTCACATGGCCCGGTATTACTAAAGATGCCAAACTTTACGTAGACTCTTGCCAGACGTGCGCCCTCATGAAGGGTAAGCAAAAGGCACCGGCAGGAAAACTCATGCCTCTCCCTATTCCTGAACATCCATGGGAAGATATTTCTGTGGATTTCATTACCGGACTTCCTATTTCATCTTCATATGACTCAATTTGTGTTGTTGTGGACAGATTTTCCAAAGAAGTAGTTTTCGTTCCTTGTGTCAAAACCACATCTTCAAAAGACTTGGCTCGCATTTTTAGGGATAACGTTTGGTGTATTCATGGACTTCCTCGTACTATAGTTTCGGACTGCGGACCACAATTTGTTTCAGATTTCACTTCCGAACTTTGCAAACTCCTCGGGATCGAGCAACGGCTCTCCATGGCATACCACCCTCAAACCGACGGGCAAACCGAAAGGATCAATCGAGATCTAGAGCAGTATCTCCATGCTTACGTGGCAAAGAAACAAGAAACATGGGCAGAATGGATTAAATTAGCCCAATTTCAGCACAATAACGCCCTCACCTCTGCCACCAGCACTATCCCTTTTGCCATCACCCGAAATTACCATCCCCGTTTAGGCTTTGAAGGCAATGCCAAGACCGCAGCCAGAGAATTTGGCAAAGAAGCAGGAGAAGCTCACACAGAAATTAAGGAAGCCCTCGAGGCATCCCAAAAAAGAATGAAACGTTCCGCAGAGCAAAAAAGAAGCGAAGCACCGAATTACGCTATCGGCAATCAGGTATGGCTATCCACAGAACATCTCAAACTCCCCTACACCGTGCAGAAATTAACCCAAAAATGGATCGGGCCTTACACCATCACGAAGGTCCTACCAAATGCGGTTACTTTATGCCTCCCTAAATCTATCCACATTCATCCGACAGTAAACGTATCCCATGTCAAACCCTATCAAGATGTTCTAGAAGGACAACCAACCCTCTGCCCTGACCCGGTCGTAATCACGGAAGAAGGATACGAAGAATACGAAGTTGAGGAAATCATGGCATCACGAATGAAAGGACGACAACTCCAATACCTCATCCACTGGAAAGGCTGGGATGAAACGGATCGTACGTGGGAACCATTGGCAAATCTAGCTAATGCGGAAAAAGCAATTACCACGTTCCACAAAAAGAATCCATCTTCTCCTAGGAAGATCCGAGGAATTTCTACCTCCGACTTCACCGCCCTCTTCCATGATTATTCAATAGACACCACGACACGCTTCCATGCCACGCGGTTAGACTTCGAAGGAGGTATATAAACCCTCCTTACCCTCAACTTCCCCAGCATCCTCTCAACCATGTCTCTCATTATCCTTCTCCTCTGTGCCACCGCCGCCTTCTTCGCCTTCCTCCTTTACGTCATCTCCCACGCCATCCTCGACCGCGCATCTTCCGTCATCCAAGAAGTGGTGTGTCAACAAATACCCATCGTCGTCTCGCTGTCGCTCGGCCCCTTCCACATCTTCACGTTCTCCACAATCATATCGGGTGAATGGAACGCCATTGGAGTCCAACAACAGTGGGGTAAAATGATCAAACATCCACAGGCAGATTGGGAAAACGACCAATGGGACATCAACAACGACGTACCGGTAAATGGTCAGAATCAAGGCCAATGGGGGAACTGGTAAGCCAAGTCGTCTTTAACGGCGATCCATACCTGGAAACAGATTGGATAGGCTTATCGGGTCTCGTCAGGACGACTCGATCTAAGAGGGGGGTAGTGTTACGATTTCATCCTTTTTCATCTTTTTCATCAGTCTCATTGGCTAACAAATCATATGATTCTCTTCCTCTTTTCCATTGGTTTACTCTATGATTCCACTTTCTTACTCGTACAGCCTCGACTGCACATACCTGTACGCGCAGCATTGCACACCCTTACTAGGTAGTTCATAGCTCAGTCTGTGCGCATCTGGCTCCAGTATTTAAACCCATGTAAAGTACCTAGAACGGCAGTCTTATCCACTTGTTCAATCTTCACCTTAGGCTTGAGTGCGAATTAAGGATACCGCTCCTATTTCATCCTTTCTACTCGCTTTAAGCTTGACGACTAGCTTTAAAGCCTTGAACACTGGATATTCGATTGTCTTGCCCTCAAGCGTCACGACTCAAAGTCTAGGTTGTTACAGTATTTTTAATTTAGACTCAGGTCTAGAGACGAGAGAATAACAAGTGGATAAGACTGCTGCTATTCATACTTTACATGGGTATTTATACTGTATCATATCTAGCACAGACCAAGCTATGCATTACCATATGTGTATGAGTAAGGCTGCGTTCACAGCTATGCACAGTCAAGGCTATGTAGACAGAAACGGTAAAGGAAAAGTGGAGTCATAACAAGTCCAATGGAAAAGAAGAAGAAAATCATACAATCAATAAACCAATAGGGTGAGGAGAAAATGAAGAAATCATAACAGATTTAGATTGTACAGTTACAGAGGCACAAGTTACAGGGAAATCCTGGTCAGGGACAGAAAAGGTGATCCTTCTGACCATCATTTCCTCTCCTTCATCCTTTATCTTCACCAGTTTTGGGACTTCTTTGACCTTTTGGACCCTTTTGGTTGAGGGGAATGCTGGACAGGCTGTAGACATATGGCCTTTCTTCCTGTAGTGGAAGCACAACCCTTGTTCCATGCATTTCTTTCACTCTTCAGGAGTGAGCTTAGAAATGTGGACTCATCAACATCCATGGCATTGGGGTCTTTGGCAGGAGTGTGTTGGTGGAAGGGGTATGGAAAGGGGTGAAGGTTTGGTGGAAGTTGTTGTGGTGGGAGGTGATTTCCTAGGACTGGACCCATTAGTAATGCATCAGCAAAACTGTAATGACCTAGACAGAGTCATGATGCTTGAGGGCAAGACAATAACAACAAGTACCAGTGTTTAAGACTTTTAAGGTCAATTGTCAGACCTAAAGTGAGTGGATAAAGTAATGAAAGAGCAGTATCCTTAATTCAGACTCAAGTCTAGAGATGAGAGAAGAACAAGTGGATAAGACTAAGGCTATTCATATTGTACATGGAGTATTCATACTGTAGACTATCTAGCATGGACCAAGCTATGCATTACTATATGTGTACAAGTAAGGCTGTGTATGCAGCTATGTGCAGTTAAGGCTATGTAGATGGAAATGGTAAAGAAAAAGTGGGATGATAATGAGTCCAATGACAAAGAAGGAAGAAATCATATGATCAGTGAGCCAATAGGATAAGGAAGAAAATGAAGAAATTGTAACACTACCCCCTCTCTAGATTGAGTCGTCCCGATGAGATAAACTTGATAAGCTTGTCCAATCTGTTTCCGGGTATGGATTGCCGTTTAAGATGACTCAGCTTACCAAGTACCCCACTGTCCTTGGTTAGGCCCATTCACTGGTTGATTGTTTGTTACGTCCCATTGGTCGTTTTCCCAGTCTGGAGGGGGATGCTTTATTAGCTTACCCCAACTTTGTTTGACTCTGATAGCGGACCATTCAGTCATTGTGACCATTGAGAAAGTGAATACATGCCATGGTCCGACTGATAGGGAAACGAGAAAGGGAGTTTGCATTCATGCAGGCTTGGTGACCATATTGGAAGCACGGATGGTGACAGCGTGGGCAAAGACATAGACTGTCAAATAGATAAGTAGGGTACCTAGTACATACACCCTTATTAGACTAGTAGTAGTATGAAGGACATCCGGACATAGTCTGTGATAGTCTGGAATCAGTCTGCACTGGACTTCGCAACACACTGCACCGAACCCGGTACATCTGTACTGGATACAGTCTGGACCTTATGTAATAAGGCATGCAGATACTGCAAGGTCTTCACCTACCCTCTGGGGAACCACTTAGACGCTTAGTGTACAGTATATATACCAGGGAAGCCTCCCTGATGTAATAGAACAAGTCTCTTTGTCTACACCCATCATCTGTGCTCGTCTCAACCACCCAGGTAAGTCTGGTGGCCTTCCCTTGCAGACACATGCTCTGCTCAACATAGACCAGGGTGGAGATGAAAGTGATGGTAGCACAGACAAAAAGGGTGATGAGAGACATGATAGTTGTGTGGAGAAGATGCTGGGGAAGTTGAGGATAAACCGGGGATTATATATCTCCCTTGAAGTCCAGGTGAGTGGCATGGAAGTGTGTTTCAGTATCAATAGAGTAGTTGTGGAAAAGAGTGGCAAAATTGGAAGTGGAGATTCCATGGAGTTTGTGTGGGGAAGATGGATTTTTTCTGTGAAATTCGGCAATTGCTTTTTCTGCATTAGCCAAATTAGCTAGTGGTTCCCACGTTTGATCCATATTGTCCCATCCTTTCCAATGCATGAGGTATTGGAGTTGCTGTCCTTTCATTCATGATGCCACTATTGATTTGACTTCATATTCCTCATGTCCTTCTTCTGTGACAGTAATGGGATCAGGACATGAGGTTGGTTGTCCATCTAGAACTTCCCAATAGGGGTTAACACTATCAAGTCCAGGTCCTCTGGAGGTAAGTCTGACAAGGTCTGAAGCTATCTGAGGGGTTTCAGGGTTCTTTAGTGTAAGGTGGACCAGAGGTCTGACAGAGGTAAATGGAGGTACCAGTGGGTTACTTAGTGGGACTCAGTGCAGGAATTGTGTGTCGCACCCTTGTTGTCTTTGTGTCCTGGATTTCGGAAGGACAAAGGTTCCAGATAAAGGAGGTGATAGAGCAAGTAGGAGAACAGAGAAGGAGAACAGAGAAGGAGAACAGAGAAGGAGAACAGAGTGGAGGAAACTTGGTTGATATTCATACTGAGGAACTACATAGAGGATACATGGTTTATATAGTGAAGTCCAGTCAGAGTTCATACCGGAATATACAGACATATCAAAGATGCTATATTGCAAGCATATGGAATGGAATGGAGAGCATATGATGTGGCAAAGGATGTGTAAGTTAGAATGAAGGGTCGGAGGGATGCTATGTACGAAGAATGGAAACTATACTATAAGAAGTGTAACAAAAGGTGAGTACTAATGGGGATGGTGTCCAAGGTGGTGTCCAAGGTGGTGCAAACGAAGTCTGATGCAAAGGCAACAAGTCTGGGGCAGGATCTTAGCAGAATGATAAGGGCATACCGGAGTACGGCAGAGTAGGCCAGAGATGGGATCAGAGGGGGACATTAGGGGTTAGGAGTGGATATGACAAACACAAGAGATGTTGACTGTGGGATGAATTTGAATGGATTTAGGAAGACACAATGTAATTGCATTTGGTAGAACTTTGGTGATAGCATAGGTTCCAATCCATTTTTGAGTTAATTTCTGCACAGTGTAGGGAAGTTTAAGATGCTCTGTGGAAAGCCACACTTGATCTCCAATAGCATATTCAGGGGCTTCGCTTCGCTTTTGCTCTGCAGAACATTTCATCCTTTGGGTAGCCTTGAGGATGTCTTTAATTTCCGCATAAGCCTTCCCAGCTTCTTTTCCAAATTCACTGGCTGCTGTCTTTGTGTTTCCTTCAAAACCTAAATGGGGGTGGTAATTTCAGGTGATGGCAAAAGAAATAGTACCTGTGGTGGAAGTGAGGGCATTATTGTGTTGGAATTGGGCTAATTTGATCCATTCAGCCCAGGTTTCTTGCTTCTTTGCCACATAGGTGTAACAACCTAGACTTAAGTTGTGATGCTCGAGGGCAAGACAACAACAAAACCAGTGTTCAAGGCTTTTAAAAGGCTAATCGTCAAGCCTAAAGCGAGTAGATAAGAGTAGAGGTGGAGCACCCTTACTTCACACTCAAGCCTAAAGTGAGAGATAAACAAATGGATAAGACTAGGGGTCATGGTAAAGTACATGGGTTTATATACTGTAGGATGTTGTGCACAGACCAAGCTATGAACTACCTTTAGAGGATGAGCAATGCTGTGTGCGCAGCTATGCTGTGAAGACGGATATGGTAATGGGAAAGTGGAGTCATAATTAGTCCAATGGAAAAAAGAGGGAAAATCATATGATGAGAGAACCAATAAGGTGGGAAGGAAATGAAAGAAATCATAACAATAGGCACGAAGGTATTGTTCCAGATCTTGATTGATCCTTTCGGTTTGCCCATCGGTTTGAGGATGATATGCTGTGGAGAGCCGTTGTTTGATTCCTAGTAGTCTGCAAAGTTCAGAAGTAAAGTCTGAAACAAACTGAGGTTCACGATCTGAAACTATAGTAAGGGGAAGTCCATGGATGCACCAAACATTGTCTCTAAATATTCTAGCCAAATCTTTCAAAGACATGGTTTTGACACAAGGTACAAAGACCGCCTCTTTTGAGAATCTGTCCACAATAATGCAAATGGAATCATAAGAAGAGGAAAGAGGAAGTCCAGTAATGAAATCGACAGAGATATCTTCCCATGGGTGATTTGGGATGGAAAGTGGAATGAGTTTTCCTGCTGGTGACTTTTGCTTACCCTTCATGAGGGCGCACGTTTGGCAAGGATCTATGTAAAGTTTTGCATCTTTTGTGATGCCAGGCCAGGTGAAGTATCGTGAAAGAAGATGGATTGTTCTTGCCTGACCAGGATGGCCAGTGATAGGGGAATCATGGCATAATGTCAATAATCTTGTTCATAAGGAGGGAGGAATGAAACTTTTCCAGACTTATTTTTGAATATTTTTTCCTCATCATTGAAGGTGAAACCTTATTATGGCGTTCAAGCCAATCATATCCTATGAAGAGCAAATGTGTTCCTAGGATAGTAACATAAAAATCCACATATTCCAAATGTCCTTGAATATCCAATAGGATTGTTACTTGGTGAGTGATACTGCCAATAGCTCCTTCCGAGCCATCAGCATTAGTTACTATTATTGGGTTAGCTAGTTCTCAGAGGATGAGATTGTTATGTTTGCAAAAGTTTAAATCAATAAATGAATTTGATGTGCCTGAGTCTAGTAGTGTGCCAACTTTTGCTGAATTCCATCTGCTGGGTGTTCGAAATCATATTCTTGTTTTTACCATGAATTGTTGTGGAGTTGAAGGGTTGGAGGATCATGATGAGATTTCTGTGGAGCAATTAGTCATAGGAGAATTAAGCACATCTTTGGACACTGTGCTTTCACTAAAAGACTCCCTGAAAATAGAATCTATCATGCATACAGGAAAATCATTGTCAGTATACTCTTCTAGATCATGAACACCTTCATCATTCACAATCACTGGGCTTTTAAAGCCTCCTGCTGTTTAGCCTCTACTGTGATCCTATCTTGCCAGTAGGCTTCTGCTTCACTTGTTACATAAGCAGTGTTGTGCGAAGTGTATCTGGTTCCTTCAGCTTCCTATACTTGTCCTTGTCCAAGATCCAAGGACCTCGCATTTGCCTTCTTCAGCTTCTTGCAGTTTCAGGCGATGTGCCCTACTTTACCACAGTTGTAGCAAGTATGGGTATCACCAGCATACTGCATTCCAATCTCCATTGGAGCTCCACGACCAGGCTGTGTCCCTGTGGCAGTGTATGAATCCAGTGGATCCTACAGTTGTAGAGAGGCTTTTCACAGGTTTCTAGGTGTTTCCCAACATGTCCCTCAAGAGTCCCACTGCTGTCTGTGTCCATCCCATGCAATCTGTGAGTTATCTGTTCTTATCTGTGTTTATCTGGATGTTTCCCACACTCCGGATATCCTAGATTCATATGTCAGAAAAATCTAGGGGCCATGCCAAGAACTTATGATACATTTTAACAGGCATTTTTCCCCCAGTGCCTTTGAACGCATCATAATGGTGAATGATTACATGAGCATGCCATTATGGTAGCCGGACTTTTCCATTACAATGGTTTGTTGCCCCATTATTATTGCCTTAAAAGGGTATATAACAAGGTGTGAGTATGTTATCAGGGGCGGTCCATTAAAATGCATGAAAATGTCTTATGATGAGTAACCTAGCATTATCATAAGAGGAATTGCATTACAATAGATCAGAATATTCACAATGCATGACAATTCAAAAAAGTACATTATCTGGCACTAATGCTATGGTAGCATTGGCGACACAAATTGAGAACCACCTGATTCATAGCTAGTAATAGTAGGGCAGCACAAGGGGGATGGCGACAAGGGTGAGGGCAACAGTGTTGTCAATGGCAACAGCAAACTTGAAGGATGAAAGGGCCCAGATGGTGATACAAGGGGAGGGGTAACAGCATCATTGTTGTATGGCTACAGTCACGGTGACAGCAAAGGGTGAAGGACGACTTGGAGGGGTAACACATAAAGGCAAGGGCATCATCGTACAGTAACAGCAACAGTGAAGGAGAGTGAGTGCAGCTTGAATGGATGAAGTGACACAAGGGTGGCGACACAAGGCAAGGGTGAGGGTGACACAGCAAGGGCAAGAGCAAACTTGAAGGCGCAGCATGGCGGAAGCAAGTGAACCACTGGCAATACAGATTCGGATGGTGTTACACTGGAGAACAAGGGGCCCATTGACAGAAATTAGTGTAGGGCAACTTGAACAAGCACAATGTGAGCAGGACATACAAAGTAGTAAGGCTTGTCGATGGCAATCTTGACTGGGCACAGTGTTGTACAACATTGGGCTTGCCAGGTTTGAGAAGTTTGATTCCATGGCAAGCAGGTATAATAGTGAGGGGATGGTGGTAATGAACGACAGACTCGTCGACAATTGGTGGGTAGAAAATGAAAGCGAAGAAGCAGTTGGTGGCAATGCATTGCATTTGAGTTCCCACTGTCTGAGTTTGAATTCCTTGGAATGGGGTCAATATCACTTCGGGACGACAGCAGATTGCAGCATTTAAGCATAGTACATGACGAGATTCAGACAGTCTAAGTAATCTAACCAATCATAGAGTCTAAGGCAGTGGCAAGGAACTGAATACAGTGTCAAACATTAGCTGCCTTGTCCTTCGTCCTAGCATGAGTCGTGCGACCTATGGCTGGCTGGACTGGCTTGCCAGGCAAGTTGCCCAGTGCAGCTGCAGTTGAATCTGTGATCATGACAGGGACTACACTAGGTGGTGCGACCTTGCAGCTACTCACTCGGTGAGCAGTGGCAGCAGATCCAGTACCAATGGACATCTTTTCAAGGTCAACCTGAATGTTTGACATGGTGGAGATGGTGACAGAGCTGGCACGTGTATCATGGATGGATGTAGAAGACTGTGAGCTTGTGGTGATGTCCATAGGAGGGATTGGTGGAGTGGCTGCACAACATGAAGAGGAAGGGGGATTGGTTGGATTGGTGGGATTGGTGAATGCACCTGAAATCGAATCTGAACCAGATAGGCCAGGAATAGGAACAGCGTCGCTGCCAGTGACAGTAGCAGGCACAAGAGAAGCAGCCAAGGGAACAGCAGAAGTGCTGACTGGCTGAGGGTTTTGATTCTGACGATGAGAGATTTCATTAGGATCATCCATCTGTTTCAAAAGGTCGTCTTCCCAGCTCCGAGCCGGATTGACCACAGCACCTCCAGACAGTATAGTAGATCCTGCAGATGTGGAGTTGGTCCCCTGGCCAAAAATCTCGTGGTTGAAGAGGTCCATGACCTCATTCACCCAGTGGCTCCTCTTGAAGAGTCATTCAAGATAGAAATCGTAATCCATTCTGTAAGGAATTACTGCACCAGTATCCGTCAGCTCCAAGTCAGGATCATGAGTGAGGAGGAAACAGGCCTAGTTCCAGAGTTCTTGAAGTCAGCATGTAGAATTCAGTAAGCGAAGATATGTACCATGATTGCAGCAGCAGCAATGAGACCCTCTGTGACATTACGAATTCCAGAGCGCTCACCCCTGGCCTTCGGATGTGTTACGATTTCATCATTCTCTCCATTCTCATTGGCTAACATATCGTATGATTCTCCTTCTCTTTTCCATTGGTTTATTGTATGACTCCACTTTCCTACTTGTACAGCCTCGACTGTGCACGGCTGTGTACGCAGCATCACTCATCCATACATAGTAGTTCATAGCTTGGTCTGTGCTCGTCTTGTCCCAGTATTTAAACCCATGTAAAGTACCTACAATGACAGTCTTATCCACTTGTTCAATCCTCGCCTTAGGCCTGAGTGCGAATTAAGGGTACCGCTCCCTATCCTCATCTACTCGCTTCGGACTTAACGATTAGTCTTGAAGTCTCGAACACTGGTTGATTGTTGTCTTGCCCTCGAGCATTACGACTCTAAAGTCTAGGTCGTTACACTTGGATAAGACTACCTACTTGAGCGCAAGACGTTGCCTCAAAAGATTTACTCTATCCGCGAAGAATCGATATTCGCACCCTTGAAACGACACATCAGAAGACTTGCCCAGAACTAGGTTGAAAGATACTTAGTAGTAAGCAACGATGTCGAACCCCTTTAACATGGATGATCTCCGAGATGCGCTGGTTGACGCTCTCAAGGAGAATATTAAGAAAGAAGAAGAGACGGTCAAGAAGATCACGGATCCCGGGAAATGGGACGGGGACAAGAAGAAGTTCCGCCTCTGGTGGACAAAGATACGTCTCTGGGTATCAGCTCAGAACTGGAAATCTGACAAGGTGCTGGCAACGGCGGTCCTACTCCGTCTCGAAGGAAAAGCAGAACCCTTCGCCCAACTCACGATGGAAAGATACCTAGATTGAGAGATAGCGAAGAAGAAGGACTCCAATGACCTTCTGGGAGACGATGCTTGGCCTACATGGCCTGACTTCCAGAAGGAAATTACCGACTTCTTCCAGATTACGACTCTCGAATACCAGTCGTATCAAGAGCTGAAAGCCCTCCGGCAGGGATCTATGCTTACGTCGGACTTTCTCCAGAAATTCGATATACTCAGACGAGAGGCAAAGGTCTCTGAAGGAGAAGCAGCACACCTACTCAAACAAGCAGTTAGATTCACCACGTACCAACAAGTTTCCCTTCATTGCGAAATCGACAACGACGACTACAAGGATCTTTATAAGCAATATGATAACTATGGAAAGACGCTGGAAAGAATCCACGAGGAACGAGGAGCGGCTAGGGCGGCTCAAACCGTGAGGCCTTACTGAGGACAATATTGTCCTTCCCAGGGCCAGCCAGGGCAGAGCCAACCACGGTTCACGCCCACAGGTTTACAGCCCGGTCGCGGAGCTCCAATGGAGATAGGGATGCAGTACGCCGGTGATACCCGTACATGCTACAACTGCGGAGAAGTAGGGCACATCGCCCAAAACTGCAAAAAGCCGAAGAAGGCGAACGCGAGGTCTTCGGAACTTGCACCGGTTCAGTCACAAACGACCGTAGGAGGGGGGTACGCCTCCCACAATGCCGCTTATGTAACAGCTGAAGCAGAAGCCTACTGGTGAGACAAGCTGGCGGTTGAGGCAAAGCAGAAGGAGGCTTTAAAAGGCCAATGATCCTGAACGAAGAGGGTGTTCACGATCTACTAGTAGAAGAGTATACTGATGATGATTTTCCTGTATGCACAATAGGCTCTATTTTCGGGGCGTCTTTCAGGGAAAGCGTGGCGTCCAAAGACGTGCTTAATTCCCCTATGACTAACTGCTCTACAGAAATATCATCACAATCCCTCGATACGAAAAGGCAATTCACTCTCAAAACCAGTCTCCGATTCAAAACTACCAATGGATGGAAGTCGGCAGACTTACATGCTTTACTTGATTCAGGAGCTTCTAATTCTTTCATCGATCTGGATTTTTGCAGATATCACAATCTCGTTTTAGACAAACTAACAACACCGATCATAGTGACTAATGCGGATGGCTCCGAAGGAGCAATAGGAAAAATCACACATCAGGTCACAATCTTATTTGACGTCCAAGGACATTCCGAATATGCAGACTTCTATGTTACCGTATTAGGAACGCATTCACTTTTTATAGGATATGATTGGCTAGAACGACATAACCCAAAGATTGATTGGGTAAAGAAAGAAATAACGTTTTCTAGATGCACCAATCAATGCAAATTCCGACAAAAGGATCGACTACCGGCTTCCGTGTTCCAACGAGCCATCGAAGAAGGGCTCAAGGAAAAAGTACCCGTTCAGTATCACGATTACCTTGACGTCTTTTCACAGAATGAATCGGAACGAATGCCGACAAGAAAATCATGGGATCACGCCATTGATCTCAAACCCGACTTCGAACCAAGAAAAGGAAGGATTATTCCATTATCTGATCCTGATATGGAAGAAGTCAGGACATTCATCGAAAAGGAACTCAAAAAAGGTTATATACGACCCTCTAAATCTCCTCAAACTTCACCCGTATTCTTTATCCCCAAAAAGGATGGTAAAAAACGAACGGTCATTGATTATCGTTATCTCAATGACGGAACCATCAAGAACGCTTACCCATTACCACTGATCCCTCAGCTCATAGATCGACTAAAAGGCGCAGACCTTTTCACCACCATGGATCTCCGATGGGGATATAACAATATTCAAATCAAAGAAGGAGACGAATGGAAAGGAGCTTTTGTGACGCCTCTCAGTTCTTACGAACCTCTGGTAATGTACTTTGGAATGACTAATTCACCGTCAACCTTCCAACAGATGATGAATGACGTCTTTAACGACTTCGTTCCCCCTTCACTTCGCACGAAACTCCTAAACATCTGTCACGATGCTCCTATTGCTGGCCATCCTGGTCAGGCACACACTATTCATCTCCTCTCTCGATATTTCACATGGCCCGGCATTACTAAAGATACCAAACTTTACGTAGACTCCTGCCAAACATGCGCCCTCACGAAGGGTAAGCAAAAGGCACCGGCGGGAAAACTTTTACCCCTTCCTATCCCCAAACACCCATGGGAAGATATCTCCGTTGACTTCATCACCGGACTCCCTCTTTCATCTTCATATGACTCAATTTGTGTTGTTGTGGACAGATTTTCAAAAGAAGTAGTTTTCATTCCATGCGTCAAGACCACATCCTCCAAAGACTTAGCTCATATCTTCAGGGACAACATTTGGTGTATTCACGGACTTCCTCGTACTATAGTTTCAGATCGCGGACCTCAATTTGTTTCTGATTTCACTTCCGAACTCTGTAAACTCTTAGGGATTGAGCAATGGCTCTCCACAGCCTATCATCCTCAAACCGACGGGCAAACCGAAAGGATCAACCGAGATCTAGAACAGTACCTCCGTGCTTATGTGGCAAAGAAGCAAGAAGCTTGGGTAGAATGGATCAAATTAGCCCAATTCCAGCACAACAACGCCCTCACCTCTGCCATGGGTACTATTCCTTTCGCAATCACCCGGAATTACCATCCCCATTTAGGTTTCGAAGGAAATTCCAAGTCCGCTGCAGGAGAATTTGGCAAAGAAGCGGGAGAAGCTCACGCGGAAATTAAGGAAACCCTTGAGGCATCCCAAAAAAGAATGAAACGTTCCGCGGAGCAAAAGAGAAGCGAAGCACCGGATTACGCGACCGGCGATCAGGTATGGCTATCCACAGAACATCTCAAACTCCCTTACACCGCGTGGAAATTAACCCAAAAATGGATCGGACCTTATACCATCACAAAGGTCCTACCAAATGCGGTTTCTCTACGCCTTCCTAAATCCATCCATATTTATCCAACGGTCAACGTTTCCCGTGTCAAACCTTATCAAGATGTTCTGGAAGGACAACCAACCCTCCGCCCTGACCCAATAGTAATCACGGAAGAAGGATACGAAGAGTACGAAGTTGAAAGGATAGTGGCATCACGAATGAAAGGACGACAACTTCAATATCTCGTCCATTGGAAAGGCTGGGATGAAACGGATCGTACATGGGAACCATTAGCTAATCTGACCAACGCGGATAAAGCAATTGCCGAGTTCCACAAAAAGAATCCGTCTTCTCCCAGAAAGATCAGAGGAATTTCTACCTCCGACTTCACTGCCCTTTTTCATGATTACTCAATAGACACCGCAACACGCTTCCATGCCACGAGGCTAGACTTCGAAGGAGGTATATAACCCCTCTTCCCCCTCGACTTCCCAACATCCTTCCGCCATGTCTGTCATCTTTTTCTTTATCTGCGCCACCATCGCCTTCCTTGCTTTTCTCCTTTATGTCATCTCCCATGCCACTCTCGATCGCGCCTCCTCTGTCATCCAGGAAGCGGCCTGACAAAACACGCCCATCGTCGTCTCCTTATCACTCGGTCCCTTCCACGTCTTCACCTTCTCTACCATCGTTTCTGCCGAATGGAATGCCATAGGCGTCCAACAACAGTGGGGTAAGCTGATAAAGCGTCCACAGGCAGAATGGGAGAACGACCAGTGGAACATCAATGCCGACATACCGGCGAACGGTCAGAATCAGGGTCAATGGGGGAACTGGTAAGCCGAGTCGTCTTCAACGGCGATCCATACCTGGAAACGGATTGGATAGGCTTATCGGGTCTCGTCGGGACAACTCGATCTAAGAGGGGGGTAGTGTTACGATTCCATCATTCTCTCCATTCTCATTGGCTAACATATCGTATGATTCTCCTTCTCTTTTCCATTGGTTTATCGTATGACTCCACTTTCCTACTCATACAGCCTCGACTGTGCACGGCTGTGTACGCAGCATCACTCATCCATACATAGTAGTTCATAGCTTGGTCTGTGCTCGTCTTGTCCCAGTATTTAAACCCATGTAAAGTACCTACAATGGCAGTCTTATCCACTTGTTCAATCCTCGCCTTAGGCCTGAGTGCGAATTAAGGGTACCGCTCCCTATCCTCATCTACTCACTTCGGACTTAACAATTAGTCTTGAAGTCTCGAACACTGGTTGATTGTTGTCTTGCCCTCGAGCATTACGACTCTAAAGTCTAGGTCATTACAGGATGTCCACGCTTTAACTATGAGAGCGATGACTTGCCATAGATCATGATGCGAACAATCTGTTTGATAATGAGATGCGCAACTTGAATGATAATGAACAATGTCCGAGTCTGTTACCTTAATGAGGATGGGATTCTTCAAGAACCCATTGGCATCCATGGAATCCGGATTTTCGAACAGGATGAGCGCTAGGCGGGCATAATCACCCATGCCGTTTCGCTTGAGGAGTGACAGGAAGCTCGGATTGGTGCCTTTGCTATCATGCTGGCCAGAAACTAAGCTGGGATCCAGCTTGTACAGCGTGAAAAGAACACCTGCAACCTCCTTAATAGACTTGAGTATGTTCGATCATTCTTGGTGATGTGTGTTGCGAAACTGGATATAATCTGACACGTAAATTCACAGTATCAACAAGCATTTGGGAATAGAAACTTACCAGCAAACCAAAACATACATATGTCTCCATGTGCTTATGAAGCGACCATGGCATCATGGCATAGAGCTCAGCCATTGTACCCTCAAGTTTCGTCTCAGCTGAATTCCAGTGCAACGAACTATGAGGGTCAACATCTGGAGAAGCAGTCGTGGGGAAGAGATTCTCGGGGAGATAGAATTGATAGAACATTGCGAATTTTTTCACCTCTTTGACAATCAGTTTGTCAAGCTCTGCATTCCTGCCACCCTGCTTGAGAGCAGCATTAAGTTGCCGGGCAGGAACAAGCCCAGAGACCATCTTATACTGCTTAAGGAGGCGACGATGATCAGTACGTAGCTCTGTATAAGCCAGCTGGACTGCAGCAAGTGCCTGAATAATGAGATGGATCAAGAGGTTTAAGTTATTAGTTAGTTAAGATTATAAACGAGTGAAGGTTAATGCACACTGCGCAATTGTGGAATATCTGTGATGGGCCCAGGTACACTTAGGATCCGAGTAGTCGCCTCAGCATCGCTTTCCGCATCACTACTGTTGGTGTCGGATCCCTGTGACAGGTAATTCTCATCATCAAAGAACTCTTCTTGATCTTGAGTACGTTGCACCATTATGGAGGTGAGAAGTGTGGACTAGATAGTCGTAGCGGTATGTGAAGACTTTGAATCAGACTTGAGGAGCTGGGGCAGCACGAAGCAAGACTCACGAGACGGATCGGCTTTTATCCTAGTGCTGGTGTCAGTCTGGGAAGGATTGGCTATGAGTCACTGCTTGGGAGTGTAATAAGAACCATATGTCTGGACCATATTATGTTTGGGGCAGTACTTACAATGGGGTTGGCCTGCAGTTTATATTGAGCAATATATTAGAATGATGCCTTAGTGTCTTCGCTGCTCATATCAGCACTGGGTTCACATTGCTAGTTATGATACATCAGCAAATCAGCCTCCTCCTAGACAGACTTGGACAGTACTGTCCATCATACAGATATTGACAGCAAGGTACCTAACTGCCTAGTTGCAGCCCAGAAATTGCACAGTCTGTCATATGTATTCTCTAGACTAGATTGGACTGGAGACAGGATCACACAAGTAATTGTATTTGGAACATATATTTGGTAAATTTAGCTGGACAGTCTGGAGCAAGTCTGGGACATAACTGGAACAAGGTCAAACAACTCTAGCAGATACCTGGGACTCAGACAACCTATCACCAAATCACATTAATATTTGTCTAAAAACAATAGCATCTCGGTCATCACAACTATGTAAGATCAACATCAAATCCGCTTGCAGATCTGACAGGTTCCTGCTTAGTCATACCATTGCTGTAGATGTCATTCAGTGAAAACGGTAATCATATGCAAACCGCAGTACAAACCTTCCAAGTTCAGCCCAGCGGACATGTAAAGCTTTAGTTTTGGCCCGATGAACTGCACTTGTATCGCATTTGTCCATCAGACCAAGAATCTCAACATAAACTGGGGAATAAGTGGCGACCTGGAACATCAGGAAATTGATGAGGTGATGGTATGACCAGCTGGGTCTGCCAAATGATTATAATTGAGATGGCTATAGCAATAACCATATATCCTTTGAGCATTACTGATCTTGATATTGAACTAAGGTCCAAGATTATCAGGATCTTCCAATTATGCTATTGAAATTACACTAATCTTCTCAAAATGATGGTACTTCCAATGGACTAGGTTTATTATCTTGGGTAGACATTGTGAACACTTATCAACTATTGTTATCTATTCTACATTGTTCCAGATGCTTGTCTAGTAATGCACATCCTGCTATTCCATTGTCATATCTATGCCTTTCTAAATGCAGTTTTCTAGCCTTTGATCAGTGTTTGTCACATCCTTGTAATACAAATAGACTTTGCCAGTTGTTGCTCATCATCACCTCATCAAGTGACCTTCTGACTTTGTATGATGATTCCATTATCATATATGTCAAGTGCACCATACTAGCCCAATGTAGTAGGCTTGGACCCAAACAACCTCAGGCTGGTATCCAATCTATAGCTAGTTACCATAATCCTACATTGGAGTTTGCAGTTCTCATGAAACCATAGTCTGGCACATCCAAGTCAGACAATAAATTTGAAGGCAATTATGATCACACTAGCAGCAAGATGAAGCAACCAGACAATGCTTGGCCCAAATCCAAATGAAAGCCCAAGCAATTGATAATAAATAAAAAGTAGCAGATGAATCAATCATTGACTTAGTTAGTACTATGTTCAAAGACAATGAAGTTGCATGCATTCACATCCCTAATCATCTACTGCACCATGAGCATGTACACTACAGCAAACAGATCCTTGTACACTCTCAAACCTACTATTTGTGGAGAATTGGTCAGCCTGGTCTCACTGGCAAGTGACACAAGAGGTAACAGCAGAACATCCTGAGCAGCAAACTATGCCATGCAACAACCCCTCATCCAGACTTTACTGAGTATTCTTGTACATATGTAAGCAAGTCAATTACTGATCACTATGACATCAATTACCACGAACCAGAAGGCCCAAGAGTGAACTAGGAGAGAAAACGTAGTGAGATGGTGCTGGCAATTATGGAGGAAATACTGTATCGGTCACTTGATCGGGCAAGCTGTCACAACAATATGGTTATCCATCATGATCCTGATAACGCACCACTTTCAATCATGCTAATTAATGTGGGGTGAGCACAACATTTTGGGGGCATGGCTGTAGTGGAGATGCACCTCCAGGCCCTCCAACATGTATCTGGCCTCTTGCACTGTCGTGCCTCTGCAACTCTAGGGACAGTGTTAGCGACCTGATCGAGTAGCTAGATTATTTAGCTGATACCTTGATCAGATGAATGAAAAGCTTAGAAACCCAGAGGTTCAAGGTATCGAGGTGGGAGTAACCTGCCATCAATGCACTGGCACTGGCTACCGCGTCCTTGGCCGGTGATATTAAAACTTGCAGCCCCAAGAAGATCAGATATGAGATAGATTGATAGGGCAGCCATTTCAGAGGCACCGTGCCATGAAAAGAAACTACGCAGATGATTCAGTTGCAAACACAGCACAGAGCACTCACCCGTAAATTTTTGTCTATTATAAAATGCCATGTAGGAGAGAGCAGTGCCAGTACGAGGACCGCCAGGACCACAACAGGTGTAAAAGGATGTCATAATGAAAGGACGGTGAACCACTTAATGAACAAATGACCCAGAACGTTTGATGTCTTGTTTAAACCTTGAGAAAACCTTGTCTAATCATGTCTCAGACTGCGGACATGGAAAGGTCTGCTGCATGGACACGAACTCGGCATCGATCGTGACCAATATACCGAGTTTGGGCAATTCCTTGAAGCGTAAACATTGGTGCCAGATCAAGTTCTTGTCGCAATTTCTATGACAATACTCAGTAAAGAAATGCTAGACAATGTCAATACCTACACTGGTATAGACGTATCGCAGCTCAATATCAAGGGATCGAGCGAATCAGGGAGGCCAGCAAAGTCTAGTTGAGACCGGACGTCCTCTCGTTCGAGATATAACATGGCGGAGACCTGATTTTCTACGTGAATAATACGAGGGAGTCATAAACGGTGCATGTACCTTCCAGGTGCTCAGGAAACTCAGGGCCTCATCCTCAGAAATATTGCGGACAACGAAATTGTTGAACAAGAACCACGGGCCCTTGAGGTGTGGTTGGTTTTCTGCCTCGGGCACTAAAAGACGCAATGAAAGCAGGAAATGATCAAAAGCGACCTACCTGAGTGTTTTGCTTTTGTTGCAATTTGACAAATGATTGCCTGGATGTGAGATCGATCATGGACATCCAATACACATAAAACCGCATATACACACACTCAGCTCGTAACTCGCGCTCACAGCATCGTTGACACCATCTACCTCACCTCTCACCTCCGCTGTGGGGCTCAGGAACCTCCCGGTTCTTGTATCCATCCAATATTTGAGATTGTCATCGCTTGCAAGTCTGACAAGTAGCTTTGCGAGTCATTTGGTGGATCAGGGATGTGCGTAGTATATCGGTGAATGAAACTTGTGGTGGAAGTTCGTTCGGAACCGGCTGGACGTTGTTGGTCAGGAATGTACTGATAGCGAAGAGAAAGACACCTTTCTCGGGTGAATCATGTCAATGACATGGGTCATGTTCTCTTTTTCCCTGACAGCCCTGCAGCTCACCCACACAACAATATTCTCCACGTCGATCCCTAGTAGCTGCGTCACGGGGACTGCTGCAGGTGAGAAGGGCGAGTTTGTGCTAGAGTGCATGTCAAACGACGGAGGATGCTGAAATATCAAGGGGTTGTGTGGGAATGAATTGCCTTTAGAGTAGTAGGATGATCAATGACTCGGAGGACACAATGTGGTGACTGGATCATGTAGCGTAATCGGCCTTGGTGGGTTTGTGACGGTAATCGATGAGCTCGAGCTGGTTTTGCGCTTGAACCCATTACTTGGGCAATCTGGTGCAAGGTGAGAGGGGAGCTTGCCTTGAGCAAGAATGCCGACCGTCTTGCAAAAGTCGTTGGACTGACAGTTGTGTGCATCTTCAAGCATGCGGATGATGAAACCGAATTCGCATAACAAGCAATGTTCCATGGGACAGTTTATCGTGATATGCGATTTGGTGAGCTTTCTGATAGGAAGCGTGTAGTGCATCACTTGCAAGATCGGATTGGTATAGAATTCGGGATATGGGTTTCAAGCCCACTATAGGCGGTCTTGTTGTAAAACCTAGAGAAAGAGGTTGGATCAAGAGAGAAGGATCAAGAAATGACGTACCTGAAAACAAAGTCTTTGACCCTGAATTCAGAGTACTCGAGTTCGACCTTGCGGTATATGCGGGGTACCTGGTCAATGTGATAAAGTGAGCTGTGACCACTGGGAAACACATCTGAGACTGACGTCATCATCACGTCTTCCTTTACCACTTCTGAACCTGGCTGGATCCTTGCGGTGAACATGACGATGTGATTTCTGCGCCCTCTGAGTTCTTTTTGGAGTGCAGCATATGTGATGTTGTCGTTGATCTTCATTGATAGGATTTGGGGTGGTATTTTGGCAGGGGGTAGGTGAGAAGAGTCAGATAAAGAGAGGAATCGAGGAGTCCAAGACGAGAGAAAGGGTGTCGCATAATACAGCATCCCGATTGAGTTGAGAGGACTTTGGGCTGATGAGTGGGCGGATGAACAAAAGAACTGGCAATATACTTAGAGTCTGTACAGTTTATTTCTGGGAGTGGTTCTGGAACGTCTGCCCATTCTACTTGCTGACCTTGAAAGCCATTGAAAAAAGGCTTTGATGATTCATCTGCTGCTGTGAGGGGGTGAATTGTACCGACGGTGTCACCAAATGCCAAGGAAGAGCCATCTGATGAGACGGTGGTGGATGCGATGTAGTGAGTGGTTCTGAGCTTGAATGGTGGTTATGGAGAGGGTAGAAAGTGTGAGTGGGATACGTATGCGATAGAATCCGGACATGTTGGTGTTTGACACGTCAACGACGCTGATAAGGCCTTGAGGAGAGGTGACAACGAGGCTGGAAGTATGCATTAGAAGCAAATTGATAAAGGCAGGGCCATCGGAGAAGGGGATCGGCGGAAGTGGTCTCACATTACCCATGTCATAGACCTTGATGAGAGGATCAGGAATGCTATGGCCACATCTAAAAAAAAGTGAGTGGAATCATAATGGAGATATGAAGGAGTACCTTGAGCTGGATCTGATGGTGAAGAAAAGTAGCCTGTCGCTTGGAGATCCTGGACACTGCTGGCATGGGCGAGGACGGTGGTGTCGCCGATCTCTTTGCGAGCAGCGGTGCGTGGATCATGCATGCGTGCGTAGCCATCAGCAGATGCACAGAGGTGTATCGACATGGGTAGTGAAAGACGGTGCAAGCAACCGCCTCTGGTGTATGAGAAATACGAAGGGGATGTGGGAGTGTGGTGGAGAAAGGTGAAAGTGGAAACATGGCGATGGTAGAAGCCTCAGGTTGAGCAGCTCGAGTTGGCTGATCGCTTGCCAGTGCTTCTTTGCCCTGCAATGGAATCAGTGACCGCAACAAATCTTGTCAAATGACGAACTTGTTGAACCTTGGGATTGAGTTCATGTACCGCTAGTCACAGCACTGTCCATTGGATGAGGGCTCACTAGTGCTCACTTTTCCTTGGGCCCATACTAGCGGGTTCAAGTCGAAGTCCAGGCTCCCACGGTCACCATGATATAGCAGCTGCCAGTTAAATCCTTTCAAACCATACAGTACTGTATAGTGTGCGTAGTTACAAATTATAGCTAGCATATAGCCACCATGGTCTAGCGCCAAGAACTTGAAACAAGAAAATTTGACTAGGAAATGCGGATCAGGGTGGGAGTGATGATGGTTCAACAAGAAATAATCAAAATGCATAGAATTGGGATGCACCATTATCGTCCATCGATTCACCATCGGATTCGTACATCGCGTTTTGCAAAAGTTCTGATTCAGACTCATCTGATTCAGGCTCATCTGAATCTCTATCAAACTCTCCTAGGTCCTGCATAAAATCGTCGTTGTTGGGATGTGAGTCACTGTCAGGCACAGTTCCTGAGGCCAGACTCCAAGTCTGATGCTGGTCGGCTGTCAAAATCACTGGTGAAGCATCGTTGTGGATGCTGGCACCGTCATCTGATACAATTTGGGGCTTGAGTGCGTGAGAGTGTGCGTAGGTATGCCCGACGGCAAGTCCCCAATGATACCACATCATCATGTCATGATCGACAAACCTTCAAGTCAAATTCAACATAATCGGCAAAAATCAACTAAGAGGCTAATCATACCGATTGATATAGTATACTTTCCAGTCTTCCGAGTCACAAGTGTTGCGAGAACTTCTCACACCATCGGGGTGCAATTTCCCATCGGTGAATGAGGGGATGATGTGACAGCATCGTAGCATGTCAGCAGGATCAACAAAGCCAAAGGCGTCGTCCCGATTTACTGGCATTAATCTTGCTCGGTCAAGGGTCATGGTATGCTGCCAACCAGAGGGTCCGTCTAGAAGTTCAAACCAGCGTACCCAGAGGAAGTCCTGTCTTCGTGACTGATAGTCCATGGTTCCGGGACTGACATAAACGACGTTTGCGTGATATATCCCAAGAACGCGGGCATAGCAAAAGGGATGTGCCTCTGAGATATCTGTGTCAGCTAGCATCATGATATCGCAATGGTCTGTTCGGGAATTGATCGAGTCAGTCTCCCTGCGTAAATCGTAAGTTGTATAGTTGATCTGGAATAGGGGATGCCTGTAAATTTGATCGCCCTTGAGTATGACGTGGCTGAGCAGAGTCAACTGTTCCACTAGTTCATCTAAAGGCTCCGACTTGGAGGGATGGGTGCTTGGGATGCAAGAAAGATTCGTACCACTCCCTCGTGTGTGCAGGTTGCGGATGCGAGGCAAGAGATGCGATTTCAGCTTGCGCACAAAATCCTAAACCCAAGCGGTTGTCAATGTCCCAGCATGTCAACACTAGAAGTGAGTATGCTCAACCTTTACTGCAGGGTCACACATGTTCTTCTGGACAAACAGTGTAATGTCTTCAGGCATGTTCTGGGATTTCCCAATGACATAGCGGGCTTCCGGCATGCTAGGAGTTGGATCTTCTCTCTGTAGAGCTTCTCTTTTGGCATGGATATGACAGATGCGAGTCTGTCGATGTTCAATGGCCGCAAGCTGTGATGTGAAGGCTCTTCGGCTTGTTCTCATAAACCAACTTTTACTGGTACGGTGCTCAAGCTCTCCCTACAATGAAGATTATTAGACAATCACCGTATACCAATGGGAAATATCGTACAGGCTGCATGGAAAAGGAGTCTGTTGTCCCATACAGTCTAATATGAGCAACATAGTCCCCAAGAGTGTGGACTTTATATGTGCACAAGTTCAGCACTTTGGGGCGGCATCCAACGATTGTGTCAGTAGCAGCTCCGTGGCTTCCGTTGTTCCAAGAGTAAGCAGATGGGCCATTTTTCGAATGAACTTGACTTCTCATGCGAGATTCTGCTTCATGCCGAAGTTCTCTCATGGAGAATGCAGAGCATGTGTTGTTAGTGAAACTGCAAAGCACAAAACCAAGATTTCGGGTGACATATTCCATGATGGAGAGCGTTTCATCCGTATGGAGGCATAATTTCGCAAGGCCATGCCAGTAGGAAAGCACAAATAACATGTTGATAATCTGCTTATTATGGGGTTCGGGCAGGAGTCCTGCGAAGACAGGAATTGCACACTGTATCAGCGGGAAGGCAAGGCATCAGTTGCAAGTCCCTCCGAGTTAGAAATACAACTTGCCTGCAGAAGATCTTCGAAATCACGGGCAGCCATTTGTTTCAGATCAGACACATTCTGATGAAAGCGCCGTATTGTATCTCGACCAAAGGTGGGTACCTGTCGATAACTGTTCAAGTATTTCAGTCTCTCACTAGACCACTGGTTCAGATGACCAGAGTAAAAAGCTTACCACTAGTCAAGAATAGCAAGGAGGTTCTTCCCTTTAATGCTGTCCAGAACTCGGAGCAGGTGGATTAAAATTGCTTTCCAGACTCCAAGCTCGAACTCGTGTAAAAGATCAACTACCAACATATGGAAAAAATCAAACCCTAGGACGCAAAGCCTCGCGGAGAAGGCGTTCTGCACACAACTTTGGTGTTCATGAACCATCCGGTAACATGTGAATTCTGAATCATACCTCTGTTGGGACCAGTGATTCATGCTTGAGCACTCCCTCAACTTGCATGGCGTCTATCACGTACTGCCCTTTGTATATGAAGTTTCAGGTGGCAGTAACTTTTTGCTGCCGCTTGGACGAGTCTTTGTGCAAAGAGAGTTGGCGCTGTAGCATATCGGATGTTGTCGCTACCATCGGTATCTTGTCTTTGGGAACAGTGCATTGTGGGCAGGGACAACTACCAAGGTTACGTATATTCACAATGAGGACCCTAGTACATCAAGTAGGGATTTAGTGAAACACTCGGAGCAGCCCCTATAAAACTCAAGTTGAGACGCTCACTTTTCTGGATAATCAGCAGAATAAGTAAGGATTCGAGGATACAGGCATCTTTGGCACCCATCAGCGCATGTGAGAATGAATCCGTGTTGATAAGCCTGAATAAACTCGTTGTCAAGCAGCACTCGCCACTGGGAATGGAACAGTTCTCTGTGGCAATGCACAAAGAATGAACTCCCAGGCGAGTAGCTTCCTGAGTTTTCTAACACGAAGTCTCTGAATTCGTCGGGCAACTGAATTGATCAGAATGTAAACCAGTCAGTGATTTGCTGGTTTTTTCAGAAGAATACACCTACCGCCTGAAAGTATGCCACATGAGCACAAAGATTGGCAGATGGCCGACATCTCTCATACTTCGAATCATTTCCAAAGTAGAGATAGAGAGGCCACAGTTTTGAGTTGCCGAAGGTGGTGAGTTGTGTGGCATCGGACCAAAACATCAGGGCAACCACCCGGTGAGGTAGGTTACACCCTGGTTCCGGGGGAGACTCTTGCAGTCTCTGATGTGCCTCGAGAAATGCCAAGGAAGTGAATAGCTCCCCGTAGACCCTAATGTTGCTTTCATTTTGGGCGGGTTTCCAGCGTAATTCATAAGGCTTGAATCTGAAATTCTTTGAAAGACTATGGTCAAGCAAGCATTCGCGAATGACAGATAAGAGGGTACGGTAGAAAAAATCATTGACAACATAGGGTCGCGGTCCTGGATTCTGCGCTCGGCAAGGGAAAGGAACAGATATCGATGTGCTTCCTTGTATCCACCGTGACCCTGCATCGTGATCCAACCACTCTTCTTCTTCTGCATTGTTCTGAGGACGGTCCAAAGCACCAAGATAATGATCTAATTTCATCCAATTCGTAGATCAGATGTCATCGGGACGGAACTCCGTGCTGCTGATGATGGAAACCAGTCTTCTGAAGCTATATTGAGAGTTACGTGACCCATGGTTCCAATACCAGTCACCAATGAGCATGGAGCTCTTGTTGGGATAAGGGTGGAATGGATTAGAAAGGTTCTCCCCTTCACTGATGCCATGTACTGGTGTTGCATCTCCATTGGTGGCATCTTCAGGATTGAGGAGCGGGATGGTGTCTTTATCGTAGATACGAAATAGACCAAAGGCATTTGTTTGTGTCTCGAAAATTGCTCAAGGATGCACCCTTTGACTCAGCGGGGACAAGTGGTCATCTTGTGGTTGGGTGGAGGGGATTATGTCAGCTTGTGTTGTTGCCTTAGCTACAACGCTCAGGGGAGGTAAAGGCATCGGCAGTTCAGGAAGCATATCCCTGAACCTTTTTGGTAACCATCTGTTGTCCCGGCATGTTCTCCATAGAGATAAAGGTAAGTTGTTGATGTCCGCTTGTGGTAGATATGGGCCGATAGTGGTGTCGGAAGGCTGATCGAGCTAGAAAACGGATAAAAATGTGGTGTCAGCTGCAATTGCACTCTTAAGTGTTCCACTGATAAGTTGACTGTACGTACCTTGCCAGTGGCTGTCCCATTCTCATTAGACCTGGAGTTGGCGTGGGTCGCTTCTTCGTCTCCACCCGCTTGACGTTTTCAGGGCTTCTTGTTCTTGTAAACTTCTCTGGCAAGAGCTAGAGCGTCAGAAAGTTGCTTCTTCCCTTTCTGACAATTCCGATTATGCTTTGTGAATGCTGCGATGTCAGAGAAAGAACGTCCACATATGCATGGTTGGGCGAATTCTTGCGACATGCTGGCAGTGGTCATTGAGAAAAGAGTGTCACATTGTCAGTTTCAATCACTACCAGTGGCAAGTCCAAGTGTTACGTCACATGGATAAATGTTTTTGAGTGAGGCTGGGAACTTCAAGTTGAGAATAGGGTCGGCGATGGAGAGTACCCCGGTGTGCCACAGCTACTTGTGGTCAGATGCAGCATGGAGCACTTCATCTTGCCTAATCATTTCATGCGAACTTGAACAAAGGTAGGTCCAAGTGATGGACAACTTGGAACCCAGATAGAATTCCTGGATGTCAGAGTCTCAGCATCACCTACGTACTGATTATGTAATGATTCATGGGTATATTTTATATATTCCGAGTGACTCAGTTTTCTCAATCCGTGCATGGGAAATGAAGCATGGTGAACATATTAACATCACAGCCCGATCGCTTCAGCTTGAGGTTACTTAGTAAGCCGGAATCGCAACACTCCATCCAACTCAAACATGATGCATGATCAGTGTTCAAAGAACATGTTCACAGAAAGCGAGAGTGTCAGGTCAATCAAGCTTTATCAAAGACAAGTTTGCCACTAAGTGGTAAGCTGTCAGTGTTGGTGCATACAAGTAGGCACAATTTGCGGAAATTGGGTTCTGCACTGCCTACGTCTGATAGATGTGTTGTGTGGATCAGTTGAGGGGGTGGATCTCAGAGCGTGATGTGATGTACAAGGGCACACGTCTTCGCTTCTCCAGCTGGGTCGCATCCCAACAAACAATCATTGACGTGATCATTGTCAGCTGGGTGAGTGATCATAAACGTTCATTTGGTTCCATGACTCTCTGGGTGAACATTCTTACATCCTTTGACCATATCCCTATCATACAACCTCTCACCCCCCACCCAAGAGCCTCGATGTCGGTGTCTTCTGGACGTATGGTCGACTCACTTCAGGTCAAAGTACCAGCAACCTTCACAGTCTGAGAGGCAGGGAAGCTCAAAGTGACCAGCGAACCCTATCCATTAATAGATGATTCCAGCAGCCGACCTGCATGTGTATGCCTGCGATTGGATTGAAGCCTTGCCCAGGCACCTCCGCTGATAGAATAACGGATAAGATATTTAGGGACACAATCAAGGTAGATCAATATCCACTAATATGACATCGTCAACTCACCATGCACAAGCGCCTCAAAATGAAGCGTGCTGCACGCTCATTTGAATCGGATTTCATGCATGCAGGCAACTAGTATAGAGAACACCGTTACATAAATAATCAGCTCACCTGGTAAGCCACCACACCTGAGTGTGAGTCGGGCTGTATGACCTAGTAGTATGTAGTCGTGGGTGGGAGAAACAAGCAGCCCCCGGGAATCAGTATGTACCTGCCGAACCCAAAGACACGCCAAACTGTTGAAGCCGAGCTGTGATTCCCAGTACCAATCTTGAGTGAAGTGAGGTATGGGTACGCTGCAACCATGATGACTACTGGCATCAGGAAAATTTTGAAGTGCTGATATGTCCAGATAAATATGATCATCTCATTATCTGTATGGCATTGGTAAGTAAAGGTATATATAGTAAGATCAACATGCTGTCATAGTTTTAACAAAAATATCATTAATTATTATCACAGATAGATATTTTATTAGTGATCAGCTTTGATAATCTCACTCTCAGCTTTTTAGATGGTTGATCAAGTATTGGCAATTGTGATAAAGATATGATATTCTTTGAGATTTTAAATATCACACTGACATCAAGCCGGTCAGGCTTTTACAATCACAATATAAGCATGACTTATGTTGATATATTTATAACATAAATCTTATATCTAGTAATGTGCTATCTTCATTTATCTGATGGCTAAGATATGACACACTGTGATAGATAATTTGAACATCACATTGAGATACAGCTAGTCAGGCTTTTGTAATCATAACATGGGTATGATAGACATTAGAATACACTTTCTCCTGCAGTGATCACTGGTAAACTTGAAGATAGATGCAAACCACAAGAAGGCTACAAATCATTGGTGCTACCACCATCTCTCTCTGCAATGTCCAGAACATGGTTATACACTTATGCAAAAAGTGGGGGAGACATAGGGGGACAAGATACACAGAGTATGCTCACAAAACAAGACGACGACATACACACAATACAAACTTAGGGAACCACTGGCATCATAACTTGGGGAGTGAAATTGTAGCCGTCTGTATGTTCATCATGCCATTCAGTGGTCTCACTTGTGTCATCCACTTCAATTGCTGCTCCATCTTGATCCGCTGCTTTCGCATGTTGTTGTCCTTGAGCTTCATGTTGGCAGTGAGCACAAGCAACTTGTTCGCAAAGGGAAGACATGCCAGAGGTGGGTGAACAAGATGTGCCAAAGTAGCTTCTCCTGTTGTCACTTGCAGTAAAAGATGTTGTACACAGTTCATCAAGACAAGGCCAATGCGGAATAGGTATGGTATACCTACCAAATCGACTCGTCAATCTTTGACATTTCAAACAAGAAAGGGACAACTCACCGTCGTAGAGGAATATATTCCACACTCGATGCAGATGGTCCACCAAAAGGCTACTGACGAACAGCATGGAATACCTGAGCAACATTGGCTACTCGACATCATCCAATGCATCAACCACTTACCAGGACCGCATAATACTTGCAGGGGCTATTGACAGCTGCACGTACAGCTTCTTTGTGAGCACCGGGTCAGTCGATTCAAGTGCTTTACTAAACAGAGACGCATCTGAACCGTATTGGCTGAAAGTAAGCACCCAAGTGAGCATCTATCATCGAAGTAAAGATCCAGAATGCATCTTCCTCGGGTGCTAGCAGCAACAAATGGCCCGCGATCAATGTCAACCCTAGGCAAAATGAGCATTGAGGTGTTCGACAAACGATTGGACGCATTAGTGACTATTATCATACTGAATAATGGGGACCATGCTGAGATATGCTTGGAGAAGCGAGATGAGCAGTCCTTGCGCTGTATGAAGCTGAGGTTCCTAGTAGTATTCCCATCAAGTCGCTGTTTCAGATAAGACGTGATGGTGTGGAAGATATTTGCCCATTCAGTGCAACCATCGCAGGCAACACAGGTGAAGGTATTGATGACGCCGGTGGCTGTAGTGGCAGCGGCGAACTCGGGGGCGGAGACGGGCGCACCATATGGCTGATAAGTGGTGACGATGCTGGAGGCGGCCACGTGGGTGTGCTGGCTCCATTGGCATTGGCACCCGTCGTCAGGGATGTGTGAGCTTGTAAAGGATGGGAGAGGGCTCAAACTGCTTGAGCCCGATGCGGACAAGGTGTATTGGGACTCTGCTTTTGCTGCATGCGGAAACGATGATGAACAGACACGTGGACACAGAGAACCTGAGCGTGCAAATGCAAATGTGAAGCGAGGTGAACGATAACAAAGTATTATGATGCAGAAAAGGGAACAGACCTGGAGGACCAGGGGAACGTGGTCCAGCTGCAGAACCAGGTGACAGCGACCCAGGGGAGGCAAGAGACCGAGAAGTTGGAGGGCGCGGCAAGAGACAGACAGACATTCAAGGCGACAAGGGACTGGGCAACACAGGAGAAATAGGTGTAGACTGCGAGTTGTCCCCAGACAATGCGGGCGACACAGGAAGGGGTGAGGATGGAGGAATGCTGGGCAACGGTCATCAGCAAATCAGACTGCTTTGTACAGTTCTGTACAGAGCCAACAGCTCCACAGAACCCCCAGCTAGGTCCACTCTATACAGCTCTGTACAGAACACCAATCTCTGTGGACTTTGTAGCACTGGGAAGCTGTGGCTCTGTGGGCTCTGTGGAGTACTGTGAGGCTCTGTGGAGCACTGTGGGACATTGTAGAGTACTGTGGAGCACTGGGAGGCATTGTGGAGTACTATGGGGCATTGTGAAGTACTGTGAGACTCTGTGGGGCACTGTGTCACACCACAATATTCACCAATCAAGTTATATGATATTTCATCCACAACATACAAGTAGTAACTACTATACTATAAACTTACTCATCCTCTGAAGGAAATATTATCTATGTTGTATGTAGACTTTTGTTAGTTACAACCTAACCACCTAACATTGAAAGCAACTTACCAATATCTGAAGATCATACAACCTAGATAAGTGATGGAAGTGATCAGTAATAACAAGTTCTATATGAGAAAGTAGTGAGTGATAATGAATAAGGAATATATGAACTTACAAATAATGAGTTGAGATGATAAGTTGAGATGATAAGTGATAAGTGACAAGTGGTGTGTGGTGAGTAAAGAGTGGTGATGAGTGGAAGTGGGAAGAAAGGAAAGGTGGGAACAATTCTGAGCTGTTGCTTGCTTTATATATGAGTGGTGCCACAAATAGATGCAAATAATTGACTTGTCCGCTTTTTTCAAAGTCAAGTGTGGGAAACTTGCCTTAATTGGTAATCAAAAAATTGCACCACTAGACTTTGCCACACTTTCTTTGCCACTTCTTTTCATCATATTTTTGGCTACACTTTGGCTACATTTATTTTCCCTACATATTGACTACACTTTTATGAATATTTTGAACATCAGCCTAACCACAAATAGATGCAAATAATTGACTTGTCCGCTTTTTTCAAACTCAAGTGTGAGAAAACTTGCCTAATATTGGTAACTACTAGTAAAACTCTGCACCACTAAGCTTTCTTTACTCAATCATAATTCTAATCCTCATTCACTAATCCCAATCCTAGTCAGTCACTAATCCTAATACCAATTCTTGTTGATTACTAATCATAATCCTAATCCTTGTCAGTTACAATCCTCTCAGTCATGAGAGTGCCAATATGGATTAGGATTTGTGTCAATAAGGATCAGGATTAGGGAATTAGGATTGGGATTAGGATTGGTGACTGACAGGATAAGGATTAGTGACTGACAGGATTAGGATTAGTGACTGACAAAATTAGGATTAGGATTAGGAGTGACTGACAAGATTAGAATGAGGGTTAGGATTAGTAATTGACAGGACTAGAATTAGAATTAGTGACTGATAGGATTATAATTAAATTAGTGTTAATAAGGATTGGGTTTTGTGATGTCTGTGAAGTTCTGTAGTTTTGTGGTTCTGTGATTGTGGTGTCTGTGAGATTCTGTGGTGTCTGTGAAGTTCTGTGGTTCTGTGGTTCTGTGGTGTCTGTGGTGTACTGTGGGTCTGTATGGTTCTGTGATGGTTTGGCTACATTGGGAATATTTTCCCACAGTTGCACTGTGGCTCTGGCACATCTGTGGATGCTGTGAATGTCTGTCACAGAAGTGTAACACTGTGGAGGGTCTTTCAGTTTACTGATGCACTTTCGGTTTCTGTGATCCGAAGGTGGCAAGGGCTTCAACTCGGGCCTTCATCTGAGTGGGCAACGGGTGAGAGTTGGGCTTTGAACCCGCTTCCGTGAGGCTGGAGAAAATTTGCAGTAAGTCACTACTAGGCTGTATCCGAGTCGAGGCTGGCATGGTGGAAGTACATCGCAATTCGGAACTCGAAGATGATGGATCAGGTGGAGGTGGTGGCGGAGGTGGAGGCAGCTCAGCTTCCTGAGGAGTTGAAGGGGACGAGGTCTTGGGATGCTTGCTGCGACCATGGTTGCATTCATAACAAATTGGCTTCCTGTCATCCGGCCAACAGAACTCCTCACACTCGCATGCTCCAGAATCTCCTCGGCAGAACGAGGAACGGTCAATGCCTGAGGACATGTAGTACTGTAGCTGAGCAAATGTAGTAGCAAGGAGAGAAAGGAGCGTGTCGGCGGCAGGAAGGGTGGTGAGAAGAATAACCCACACATTGTAACAAGAAACTTCCTAAGCTTTATATGCCAGTGCAGACTCGGAGTAACCGACTCAAATAAGACAACTTGAACTAGTTCGAACTGGTAAAATGACCCATACAGACAAGTGCCTGGCCTCATAGGCAGGCCCGTTCATACCAAATTCCATCCGCAAGTGATACCTCCAATATGTTTGATCGCCGTCGGCCCAATCGGATTGTCTCAAAGTCAGGATAACGGCCACCTTTCCACTCATCTGGCGTAAGTCCAAACCCATTGGGAATGATCTGATGATCAATTGCCTGGTTTAACAAAGCCAAAAAAGTCGCCTCATGTTCGGGATGAGTAAATGGAGATTGGTGGGACGGAACAAACACCACGTCCTGATTGATATTCTGCTGCTGCTGTTGATTGACGAGATCGGCTATATTATGCGTGAGTCCGTCTTCATCTCCGCTTGCTTCTTCATCCAAGGGGTGACCAGCGCCTGACTGGTGTCGTTTACGTGCAATCGGTTGGCCATGTACACCGTAACATTCACCAATGATGTCCGGATGGATGCCTTCACAATCATCTTCATACACACCGAATTCTGTTTGGCCTAAAAAGCGAAGATCCTGGTTTAGATTTGCCATGTATTATGTCAATTTGTCATCCAAAGTCAGTATGGTTTGCGCATACCATTGGACTTTTCATGTTTGTATCAACACTGTCAATCGGGTGACAGTTCCACTCCACTCTAAAATCATGGCAGTCATGGTTGATAGCAGGAAGAAAAAGGACGTGGAGAATCCACAGGTGATAGGGGTTCTGTGGATTGAGCATATGCTGATGCTCAAGACGTGTGAAAAATGCACGCCATCGTCGAACAAATTGAGTTCCAACTTCTACCCACAGACGCTCAATGCGGGTATTGTGTGTGGAGCTAAAGTTCAAATGTTAATATCGTATAGGTTGCACAACTCAAAGTCAATGAACTCACGAGCCCCATAGAAACGAGGCACGGTGAGTACCCTTCTTCATGATCATGTACGTTGCAACATTGATGTTCTCGCCCCCACGGTCACCTCTAACTCGGGATGGCATTCCGTACTCCTGTATAGCTGACTTGAAGAGATTGAGCACGGTGGTTGAGCGGTTGTTATCGCTTGCTCGTAATGCCATCATCTATAGTGACTCATGATACTCGAGCATCAGTGTTCCATCAGAGAGCTTACCGTGCGGCAAAAGCCATCAATTATGCCATGGATTACGATTCCCCAACGGATAAGTTTGTGATGGCCGTCCATGTGCCATAGCGCATTTGGTCGCTTTACATAGTACTTACGCCGCCTCTTTATCTGGTGGCCTCGGAGCACTCGGCCAATACGATCAACTCGCTGGAGAGATTGAAGTACACGGTGGTACTGTACACGATGACCCTGTGCCCGCAAGTGACCCATTGCATAGCGCAGACCAGACTCGGGATGCTTCGCCTTGAACTGCTCAACGATTTGATCAAGCTCCGCATTATGCAACGTTGAGTAAGCACGCTTGATGCCTTGCGTCTTCATGTATGTGCGGAGCGTGTTTCTATGGATCCCTAGCACTCGTGACAACTCGGTAAGCTTGATGTTGCGCGAACTAGAGGTTGCCTCGTGGAGATATGCTAGATCAATTACTTTTCGTGGGCGGCCTCATTGCCCGGTGTGGACAATAGTTACGGGTTGTGGCATGCAAACATTGTGATCCATCCTGTGGTATTTCAAGTTCAATTTATCAGCAGCATTATTACAGTTTACTGCAGTGAATAGGGCATACTGATTTTGTATATTGTTGCCGTACCGAGAAAGTAAAACCGAAAGAACCCCAAACTGGGTTACCGTTGACCTGCACGCAATGAAATACGTGCGGAAGTCATGAAGAGTCCAAATTTCCCAGTGAACCAACCACCTG